>PVKS010000132.1:78874-98049 GCA_004027875.1 Aplodontia rufa
AAATAAACTTAAAAAAAGGGGTGGTTGGGGATGTAGTTCAGTGATAAAGCACCCCTGGGTTTAATCCCCAGTACCAAAAACCAAAATAAAACAACAAAAACAGATACAATCAGTATGTTATCTACGAAGTAAAGCTTTATGAAATTTACTCAACTAGTATGTCATTTCAATGAAAAAATAGAGCCCTTACAAAGACTTATTTCAAACACATAAAACAATAGTTTGACAAGATCTGTTTCATGTTTACCTTTCCTGATCCTTAAATGAAACTATGATGTAGGTGACTCATACATCTGACTTGAGTCCTGTTGAGTTCCACTGAAAAGTTAGAATTTCTGGCTACCTGAACAATGAGTTACTTTTGAGTAGCCATAACGAATAGTGACATCTACATATTCTATTAAATAAGGGAGCTAACATACTGCTGAGTGGTATGTGAAGTTAACAGCTCTATTTATTACACTAATCATCAAATGAACTAGGTTAAGATAGTATGGACTCAAGCTTATTAGATTTACAGGCTAGGAGAGAAAATAGTAGAACATAATCACAATGACATAAAATAAGCAATGAGACTATTCCTAAGTTTATATAGAGAGGGGAGCTATTTTATGTGTATAGGGGAACAAGTTGCTCCCCTGAGGTAATACCTAAGAAATTTTGAAGACTGCAATAGGAATTTGTTATAATACTTGGAATTGTTCTGAGACAGAATGAGAGTATTATTGATTGCACAACTCAACTCCTTCATAAAAATAATTATTGGGGCTGGAGCAGTGGCTCAGTGGTTTCGGTGCTTGCCTGGCAAGCACGAGGACCTGGGTTCAAACCCCAGCACCAGGTACACAACTAAGTGTTGGAGCAACTAAGGCCATGAGAAAAACTAAAGTTGTTTCTCTTTCTCTCTCTCACTGTCCCTCTTTGAAAAAAAAAACTGACCATTTCAAATTCTTTAAATTGACATGAAATACTAGCAATGCGGTATGTCTAAAATAAGTCTGAGTTATAAATGCTTTGGTTGTCTCTATCCTTTTAGTTCCAAAGGTCTATTTTTTTTTCTACTAGATTTTGATGAACTTCCAAAATGGGACAGTGTGCTCAAATGAGATGAAATTATTTGGTACTTTAATATCTTAAAAACAGCCAACTATGATTTATAGATTGTATACACTTATTCTGGACAGTTGAAAAAAGGTAGTTTTCTTAGGGGAGGGCTGTGCTATTGATATGATGGGATCCGATTGAGTTCATTTATCTGCATGTATATTCATGAACTACAAATACACATGAAGTACAAGGACCTATACGTCCCCTATCTTTAACGTTACTGAAACATTCTTCCAAATGCACAACTCCTTGTCAATGGGAAAGTAGTACTGTCACACAATATTTAAAATTTGTGCTTGGTTTCACATTTCCACGTACAACCTGTCTTTTAAGATATTTACAAAGTTGTATGCTGGGCACAGCAGCAGATGCCCATAATCCCAGTGACATGGGAGGCTGACGCAGGAGTATTGCAAAGTTCTAGGCCAGACTTGGCAAGTTAGTGATACTGTTTCAAATCAAAAAGGGCTAGGGATATAGCTCAGAGGCAGAACACCTGGGTTCAATTCTCAGTAGTAAAAATTTCAGTGTTATTTGTCTAATTCTTTTTTTAGAACAAGTTCTGGAAAGTCAATCTCACTATCCCCATTGATTTCTATTGCAATTGAAGCAGCTGGTACAGTATGCGATGACCTGGGCTATTATGGTTATCAGGATCAGATAATGCAAGGTCCTAACACTCAAAGCACTTTGGAAACTAAAAGTACTGATTAAAGGAAGGCATCAGTACCATTTTGCACATTTTATAGCTTAGTATTTATGTGGTTGTTTCCTTTGTCTCTTATTGGTTGTAAGACAGAAGCTGCAAATGTAACTAACTCCTGAGTGCATGAACTTTATAAACCACCAGAGCTTGAATTCCAATTCCCCCACTTAGTAATTCCATGATGCTGGCATGCTGTTTCCCTGTGACTTACTTCCTTACCAGGAACACGCCATTTAATAACTGAGCACCTATTATGTGCCCACTAGGTTGGGACAAGCTCCAATTGAAGCTAACTTCTGCTATATCTTACAGAAAAATAAATTCTAAGTAAGACGAAGCTATGGCTCCAGTCATACTAATGTCTAAGCATCTTAGATTTAAAGACTGCCCCATTGTCTCTATAACTTGATTCTCTCCAAAACTATGTTAAACATTTTGATGTAATTGATTCCTTCCTGCTATTAACCCAAATTCTTCACCCTTATTCTCCTTTGCAGGCTGAAGAGGGAAATTACTAGTGACCCAGTTCTATACTGTATTTCCAATCACCTTCCAGGAGTCCTTTTCGAAGTCAAATACTAATGTCTGAAAGCTTTTGGAAATATTTAAAATTATGTTCCTAGTTCAAGTATTTTCATTATTTCATATATTTCAAACAAATGACACTCTGGAAACCCTGATGTTGTGCTTATCTCCAGCAAAAACCTAAAATAAACAAAATTCTTTAGGACAAATGCTCTGCATTTATCCAGGAGAGCATTTGTTCCAGTTAATGTGCTTTTTCATTTCAAAAGGTGCCTTCTACATGCACAAGTACGTGAGTTCAAACCCTAGCACCACATACACAAGGAAGTGTTGGAACAATGAAAGACACATGAAAAACTAAATTTTGTTTCTCTTTAAAAAAAACCAAGTGCCTTTTAAATGTTACTGTTTTTCCTATTTCATTAATTTTAAGGTAAGGCAGTCACTTCCACAATGCATACTCCACAGTTGGTAGAACACCCTTAAGGTTTCAGTTTGCATTTTTCTCCCGCCCCATTTTGCTCTCCAGTGCAATAAATAACAAAATTAAAGATTTTCTTTTTGAAACAAGCTTTTTAGTACCTTCAGTCACTCCTTAAGACATCTGAACAACTCATATTTCTTCCATTCTCAATATATTCTAGTTGGTTCACATCCATATCATGTGACCTAACATGAGCCACATGCCAAGACTTCTAGTCAACAATGGTTTGGGAAAACAAAATGTTTATTAGCAAATAGCAAATTTAACGTGGACAAATGAAAAACTCACATGCTAATTTTGAAAAACTTGAAACCTTTACCCATAGACTCCAAAATAGATTCTCCAACTTGGTTATACAGAAATTAAGACCACCTATTGATGAAAATAAAGGTATACTGAAGGAATTTAATTTCTTAGTAGAAGTATTTATAATCACTGCAAATTCTTCCTAAGAACTATGTAGAATGTTCTAGAAATAACAAACCCTTTTTTAATACCAGAAATTGAACAGAGGCTTTTAACCACTAAATCACATTCCCCCAGTCCTTTTTACTTTGAGATAGGGTCTAAGTTGCTGATCTGGTCTGGAACTTGCTATCCTCCACTCAGCCTCCTAATTTGCTGGGATTATAGAAGTGCACGAGGCTAAATCAAAGTTCAAATTCCTTAAATTTTGGAGACATCTAAACACGTTAGTGGATTCCAACAGAGGGTTTGATTGAAATCTGTATTACAGGCTTGTTTTAGTGATAACCCTCTTGCCACAGAGTTTTAGACCTCTGAATAAGTTTATAAACCCAATTGTTTTTCAAGTTAAAAGGTTTTAATTATATTAGTGAGAAAAATGATCAAAACAATTTGTTTACATTGTAAATGTGTCATACTGCGAGAAAACATGTGCACTATTAATAGGCCAAACATTCACTAAATCATGTCTTAGTGTCATGTTTACAATTCATAACCTTCCCTCTGCTGCTCCCACAGTATTGGGGATGAATCCAGGGGAGCTTTACCCCTGAGGTGCATCCAGTCTTTAAAAAAATGTTTAGACAGGGTCTAATATGTTGATCCTCAGCTTTGAGTTGCTGGGATCATAGGCATGTGCTACCACATCCAAGTCATAACCATATTTAAGTTGAAATATCCGTAACTGGTTGTCATTACCAGTGATAAAAATGTTTAAAAAATGAGAATCTTTTAATTCTAGGACAGGTTTTGGCAAAATGCGATTATGGAAGTATAAAAGAAACTCACAATATATGGGCGGAAGATTTATCTGAACAAATTCTGATCAGAATATATATTTTAGTAACTTTTCCTATTCTTCCTCACTTAAAATCTTTCAATGTCTTTCCCTGCTTCAAAATGCTTTTCATACCAAGGGAAAGTACCCTTGTAGATGATATGCCAAGTATTTACAGAGGAAGAAACACAGGGTAAGTAAAATGTTCCTTCCCATATCCTCAAAGCTATTAAAGTATTGAGAAAAAATTAATTCTAGCTGCACACAGAGGTATACATCTGTAACCCCAGTGTCTCAGGAGACCGAGGCAAAATAATTGCCCAGCCTCAGCAACTTGGCAGGACCGTGTCTCAAAATATCTAGGACTGGACTTTGTGTTTCAGTGTTAAAGCATCCCTGGATCCAATCCCCAGTACTGTCAAAACAAACACCAAAACACACAAAACCAAGATATTCTAATTTGCTGCACTTTTACGTTATGATATGATGGGACAGATTATAAAGTTAGTGGTATATGATTTAAATTGACAGAACCAGAAGCGTCCTCCCATAGTTTTGGTTACTTCTTGTTCCCAGCATACTAACAGATTAGATTTGTATTTAATTAACATAATTTCAAAATTTAAATGTTAATTCCCTTTTTTTTAAAAAAAATACTTACCTTTTGAAGCTCTGGGGGGATAGAAGAGTAGGGAATACTTTTAATATTGCTTTGAGAACTTAGAACCAAGTGGTGCTTAACCACTGTGTCACATACCTAGTCCTTGCTATTTGTTACTTTTGAGACATGGTCTAAGTTACTGAGGCTGGCTTCAAACTTTCAGTGCGTCTGCCCCAGCCTCCCAAGTCACTGGGATTTCTGGGTTAATTTTTTTCTTTTTTAAAGAGAGAAGGACAATGAGAGAGACAGAATCAATTTTTAGTTTAGCACATGGCTTTTGTTGCTCTGATACTTAGTTGCGTACATGGGTGCTAGGGTCTGAACCCATGTACTCCCACATGCTGGGCAAGTGCCATAACCACCAAGCCACAGCTCCAGCCCCTTAAGTTGATTTTAAAAAATAATTATTTTGAAATGATCTGCTCAGCTTCCTGATAGTTAATTCTTTATTATAATATCTAAAGGTCCAGAACATAGTACTATTCCCTTGTATAGATTTCCAAAGTTAATTATGTGGTAATAACATTGCTTCAAATAACTTATTTTCAAGGATTTCTCTACCTTTGAAAAAACCTTCCACATCATGAAAATCATACATGCTTATTTATAATCAAGACATTAACATCTCTTACCGAGGAACTCAGTGGTAAGTTTAGCATATGTTTTAATGAGTCTGTTCATACTATTTGAAAGCTTTTATTCTCTTGACTGTGAATGGGAAAAATATTAATGCCAGATTGTTTAAGTGAAGAAACAAAGAAACACTTCACACACAGAAGAGATGTGGCCTAATTTTTAAAAATGTACCCAAATTTGTTGTAGGATAACTAAAGTGGTGAAAGAGCATAAAGTCATAGAGGAAGAAAAATGAATGGATTATGACTTTTATTTAAAGAAAAAGTCAACAACTTATAAAACGTTGAGGTAAGATCACAAGGTACTAAGCTAAGGAGTTTGAATTTTACGCTATGGGAAAAAGGTGTTTTTGAAGAATAAATTAGTGGTATATAATACAGATTATGAAACTGTTAGACTGAAACAATTGAGGCAAAGAATTCCAGCAGTTGTAAGGTTGGATGAATCAAAGATGATTGGTTGTTTGGGTAGATGACAAATATGAACAAATTCAGGGTCTCTTGGATCCATGAGCTTTGACTCCAGCTAAACTGATGAAATGGAAAATAACTTCAGAGGCATCAAAGCACAATTTATTAAAACCTGATCACCACACATACCTATTAACCACATATTTAAACATTTTTTATTTGTACTCTAAATGGTCTCACATAGAGGTTACAACCTTGAATCATATTCATAAAAATATTCTGTCAATCTGCAAAAGTTCAGTAGGCTGAGGCACAAATAACTGTCAAAGTTGTCTTGAAAGAATCATGGAAAATGAATTTTTAGATTAAGTTAGAATCTTAACCAGGTATAAGATCTGGCTTTTATAAACTCTTTGATCCTATTAGGTAGGACTCCCCTTCTTGTCTTACAACCACATAACACTTTCTTGCTGTTCTTTGTATCCAGAAAAAGTCTGTCACCTCAGTCAGTCTCTGTTGCCTGTTATTCCCTCAGCTTGGGAGGCTTCCTTCCCAGAGATCTGGTCATTTGTTTTTATTCAAATGTCATCTCTGGGAGATATCTCCTGAACATACTGCTTAAAAATATACTTCTGACTTCCAAATGCTTTTACTGAGTCATTCCCACCTTCCCTGCTTCATTTTCTCCACAGAACTCACCATTGTGACAGACCATACATTGCAGCTATCAGTTTTCTCTCTATTCCATTACCTGCCCACTGTCCCAGGATTCTAAGTATCCTAAAGGCTGCAATTGATTTGTTTTGTTCTATGATCATCTTCAGCACCTAAACAACAGAATAAATTTGTATCTCTATGTCAGTGTTCCAAACCACTTACCTCTTTTTAATGCTGCTTTTCAAATATTAACATTCTTACACTGTCAGAAAAGATGTTAACAAAAATATAAAAATCTACATAAAACCTGTGAAGATTAAATTAAAATTTATAAATCCTCTTAAGAAATAACATACTTAATGCTGTGTGCATGCATGAATATACAGCAGCAAATCCCACCAGTACGTGCATCTGTAATGCACCCCTAAAAATGTGGGGGAATAAAAAAGAAATGATATACTTAACTTTTTTCTACTTATACTATGGGATAGCACTTACACTTCATTGCTTCATACTGATATGGTATTTTTAACTAATCACATGGAAGCCAAGCATAAGCATTTCCAAAAATTATAAAATAATATTTGAAAATAAACTATGGGGTGATTTAAAGTTTCTACTCTTTCTAAAGGCATTCTTTAACAGAATCATTCATGTTAAGTTGATAAATGTGTAAGTTATAAAAGAAAGATATTATAGTATACATTCAATAAGCTATCAGGTGGAGGAATATTTTGTATGAAAACAACTTAAAATTTTTCTTTTTTGGGCTGGAGGTGTAGTTCAAAGGTACAGTACTTGCCTAGCATGCCAAAGGTTCTGGGTTTGATCCCAGCAACACATATACACCCATACTCACAAAGAAAAAAAAATTCCATTTTCAACGGAATGTTTCAAAACCTAACCATATGTATAACATGCTTCAGGAAGTACTTTTTTTTTTTCAAAACACCAGTCCAATAATAAGAATACAAAAAAAGACTATTCAGTGCTACAGAATTAGGAAGGATCTTGTAGTTGTCAATATACTAACCCAAGGGCATTATTCATGAAGTTTTTGTATGAATTCCATGTATGAAGAGATTAACTCAAGGGGCTCAGGGGTTAGAGCGCTTGCCTTACAAGCATGAGACCTGGGTTTGAACCCCAGCAGCACATACACAACTAAGTGACAGAGAAACAAAGGCAAGATGAAAAAATAAAATTGATTCTCTCTTAAAAAAAAAAAATCAAATACAAATTATAAATGAATTAACAAAACCCAGGAACTAACTTGTCATTTTGCACAGTACTCATACTTAAAAGACATTACACATTTATTTTATCAAAATATTTTTCATTGCATACAGCCTTAAAAAAAGGGGGGGAGGTAGGGACTGGAGTATAGATCAGTGGTAGCATGTTGGCCTAGTATGAGGCTCTGGGCTCGGGCTCCAGCATCAAAAAAGGAAAAGAGAAAGAAAGAAAAATATAAACACCTGGGTTAATCTTTTGTAAAATAAACAAGAAGATAAGTTCTTAAATTTCTGGTGGAGATAGTTTTGTCTTAAAGAGGTTCAAGCTATTAGTAACAAAAGCTATACGAAATACTTTGACAAGAGTAAGAAAATAAAACTTTTTAGTAGATAGTAAAGTACTGATGATGATCTCTTATTTCTCCCATATATGTAAGTGATATATCTAAATACTTACTATTGCCAAATCTACCTCAAAAATTTAGGACATTAATTTTTCTCCTTTTTGATAATATTCAATGAGAAACAACACTTAGAATAAAACTTTTTCCATGAGGAAGGGATAGTAATATCCACCTGCAAAGGGGAAAAAAAAACATTTGATTTAGAATGTCAACTTCTAAACAAATATATATATTAACTTAGTAGAGTTTTTCAAAGTATAATCTTGCAAATTCAACGTGTGCATGTTATCAGTAATGATACTTAGTGGCTTAAAAATGCTTATAACTGTAATAACCAAAGGAAGAATCTTTAATGGTAAGTAGGAAATTTTGCTAGGAAAAAGAAAAAAGGAAAAGGCAAGATTGTTCTTAAAAATAAGAATTTTGTCTTACATAAAAGATTTTACCTTCAAGTTAGAATGTAATCAGAGGTCTTTTACTCTTTGAATATAATTCCTTAAACTCTGAAATATTTTTGGGGATTTTTAAAATAGATGATTACTATCTGAAAGGATTAAGAACTTTTGTTATTTTCTATGTGGTTACAATTGAAAGGGTAAACTGTTCCTTGAAGAAAAAAAACCAGAATTATGATACACGTTCATTTTAAAATGATTTAAAACAGAACAAATAGGAATATAAGGTAAAAAGAGCATTTAAATTCAAATTTCAATTAAAGTATTTTTACATAGTTATATAAAATTAACTAAATCACAACCTGGTCTTACTCGAAAGTTAAATATTGCATCTAAAAAAGTACAGAAGATCTTCACATGTTGAACTCCTCAAAAACCTTTGGCTAAGGATTTAAGAAAATATTTTAGTAAAAACAAGAAAAAATAGTAGACTAATATAAAGACAATGAACAGGTTTGTCATCTGTAAGGTTGTTCCTACCTTCAAAGTTATGATTAATGCATTTTGAGACTTAGATGTTTGGGAATTTTGTTCACATTTTTTCTGTTGTTCCCCTTTCATTAACTATTTTAGAGGCATTATTAAAACTTTTGTGTATGTATACACACACACACACACACACACACACACACACACACACACACACACACACACATTTGGTACTGAGGCTAGAACCCCAGGACCTGTGTATGCTAAACAAGTACTCTACCCCTGAGCTTATATCCCCAGCTCAAAATACTTTATCTGTGAGATAAACAGATATCTGAAGTAATTTCAAATCAAAGGAAAGAGTACTTGATCTGTCTTAAGTAAAATCTGAATATCTACACTGATTATAAAAATTCCTCTGATGCTACTTAAGCTCTTTTGAGAAATTTCTTCTTTTTTCTTTTCTGCAATGATGGGGGTCAAACCCAGGGTCATGCACATGCTAGGCATGTATTATACCAAGCCCTCACGAAACTCTTGATAGCATTTAACACAACTATTAAATTGAAATTACAGTCAGTTCTTATCTGTGGGTTCTGCATCTGTGGACTCAACCAACCATGTATCAAAAATATTTGGGGAAAAAATGCACTGCATCAGCACTGAATTTTTCTTTTCATTCTCAAAGCAATACAAGTATTTACATAACATGTAAACTATATTAGATATTTTAAGTAATCTAGAGGTGATTTAAAGAATACAAATGGAAAAGCGCAGATTATATGTAAAATACTGCACTATTTTATATAAGTGACTTGAGCATGTGCAGATTTTGGTATTCACAGGGGCCCATAATGGGTATTAAGGGGCAAGTGTATACTATTTATTTTAATAGACTTAGCGTATGTAGAAAGTTATTAGTAACATTTTTAAAGAACGACATTAAATATAGTATTATCAATACTAAAGGCAGTATCACTAAACAGAACCCCCCGCCCACCCACAAAAAAAATTGTAGAGTATGGCCAACCTTACTTCAGCAGCACAGTTAATACTGGAGATAATTTTAGAATCTTAACGCCAATATTTACGTGCTGCTAAAGCACTGTTGACATCACTGTCATAAGAGCTATGAATAAAAAGAAATTTATTTTCTTCAGAAGATCAGATCCTTGTATTTTTGAGGCAGCACAATATGGCCTGCACCTTTTCAAAATCCACAAACCATTATGTGCTGCTACTTTACTCCAAGGTTTTTTTTTTTTTTAAAACACACATTAGCACCTAAAGAATAAAAAAGAATTCTTTTAGAAAAGAGAATACATTTTTAAAATTCATATTTAAAGAGTCAAACATTTGTATTATGTGCATAATTAATTGTTTTTAAAATCTTTTAAGTAGAATAAAGTTTATTTCTGCATAAAAATCTTAATAAAAGCCAACTATGCACCCAACACAGTGCTATGATAGGAAACACAAAGATGAATGGAATAAGGAAAAGAAATGCATTTGTTTTACTGTGCCAATTTAATACAGAAATTTAGTAAAATTTCTGTAAAATATTTAGTAAAAATTTTCCATGTATTTAATATATGATCCCTGAATTTGTACATTGCTCATTTTGGGACCAGAGGCAGTTTCCTGTTGGGAGTGCTTAAGTAACTTTCCCACAGGCCAGCTGGCTCAGACACCCAATGCTCGACTATCCATTACATATATGAGACCAGTTCTGGAAGGATAATAGAGCTTACCCAGAAATACTGTCTGGGAAGGACTTGCCCCGCAGAGTGACTTAAATGGAAGGTAGAGAAAGAAATGGATAACCCCCAAAACTCTGGGCCACCTTTAAGGTCAGTAAACCAGGACATCTTCTCAAAATAAGAGGAGGCTGCCCCTAGGAATGTGGGAAATGGTCTAGGGCCACCAAAGGGTCCAGGTCAGTCAAGGAGTAACCCCATGAAAATGCTGGAAGTATGCATGTGTCTTTTCCCTTGTTTTTGTACAAGAATCCCATAATTTCAGATTTTATATTTTGGTCTCTGACTCATTGAGTTAGTTTTTATAAATGGTATCAGTTAAAGATGTAATTTAAATTCATTTCTGTGCGGATATTCAGTTTTCCTAACATCACTTGTTGAAAAGACTGTCCTTTCCCTGCTGAATAGGAACTTTTGGCATCTCTTGGCACTTTTGTTGTTTAACATATACGCAAGGATTTATTCTGGGGTCTCAAGTCTATTTCCATTGGTCTATATGTCTTTATGCCAGTACCATAGTTTTGATCACCAAGCTTTGTAGTATGTTTTGAAATTGCGTAGCACAAAACCTCCAATTTTGTTCCTTTTCAAAGTTATTTTGATTATCTGATATTCCTTGAGATTCCATACAAAGTTATTATTTCTGAAAAAACTGTTGGGATTTTGATATTGTATTGAATCTGTAGATCACTTTCAGTAGGCCTCAGATCTTAATATCATTCATCTTAATTTCTTTCAGCAATGTTTTAGTTTGCTGTGTACCAGTTTTTCACTTCCTTGATTAAGTTTATTCCTAAGTATTTTATTCTTTTTGATGTTTTGTAAATGGATTTGTTTTCCAAATTTCCATTTTGAATTGTTCATTGTTAAGTGTTTAGAAATGCAACTGATTTCTGTGTTGATTTTTTACCTTATAACTTTGTCATTTTGTAATGTCAGTTAAGTTCTTTTTTTTTTTAATCTTAAGGGTATTCTACATATAAGATCATATCTGTGAACAGAGAAAAATTTACCTTATAATTATCTTTTATATCTAAAATTGGTTCAAGAGCTATATGGTGATCTTGGTCCATTCACTCTATTATTTTCCTAGAAAAATACAAGATAAATTTTTCTCTCTCCCTTCAAATTTCCAATGCCTTTTTATTCTTATAAAAAATAGAAGCCATCATAAAAGAAACTTCACCTAAATTTATCTATCTACATATATCTATGCCCATATGACTTTTCCATTAGGGATAAACCATCATTGGTTCCTCAAACAAATCCTTTCCCTTAAACACAGATTTCACTCTCACTTGCTTAAGGATATTCCTCTTTCAATTATCCCTTTATCTTTAATTTTCCTTTCCAATGGCCAAGTACCAATAGCAAACATGCTATAATTTACTTAGCATAATATATCATCTTTAAAGATGATTACTTTCTATGACAATATTGCTATTTTATCATCAAAAAAATTTTTTTAAAGAGAGAAGGACAGTGAGAGGAGAGAGATAGAATCAATTTTTATTGAGTTTTTCACATGCTTTTTGTTGCTCTGACACTTAGTTGGGTACGTGGGTGCTGGGGTTTGAACCTGTGTACTCACAAATGCTGGGCAAGCGCTGTAACCGCCAAGCTACTGCTCCAGCCCCTTATCATCAAATTTTTAATAAACAACCTTAGGAAGAACCCCCTTTTCATTTCACTTCTCTCTCTCTCTTTTTTTTTTAAAGATAGAATGAAAGTGAGAGTGAGAAAAAGAGACAGAGAGAGAGAGAGAGAGAGAGGAAGAATTGATTTTTATTGAGTTTTTCACATGGCTTTCATTGCTCTCACACTTAGTTGCATATGTGGGTGCTGGGGTTTGAACCTATGTATTCGAGCAAGTGCTGTAACTGCTGAGCCACTGCTCCAGCCCCTCTATTTTTAATTATATGAGACGGATTTCTAAATGAAAGTCGCAAAAATTTAAACCAGAAAAATTTATTCCCACTCTAGAAAAACATAGAAATTCTTTTTTTTTTTTTTAAAAGAGAGAAACAACTTTATTGAGTTTTTCACATGGCCTTCGTTGTTCCAACACTTAGTTGTGTACATGGTGCTGGGGTTTGAACCCGGGTTCTAGTGCTTGCCAGGCAGGCACTGACACCGCTGAGCCACCGCTCCAGCCCAAACATAGAAATTCTTGATTTAAATATATTATTAGCATATTGAAATGTTCAGTGGATCAATTTTTCCCTTGTGTTCAACAACAAGGACAATCTCCCAGTGTGGTAAGGTCTGCCTTTTCTTTTCCACTTACTTTCTATTTGGGAGTTGTCAAACACAATCTTATCCTAAGCCTTCAAGAAGGGGACATTTTGAGGCTGGAGTGTTGCCTCAGCAGTACAGCACCATGCTTGGCATGTACGAGGAACCCCAGCACCACATATACAATTAAGTGTCAGAAAAACAAAAACCAGGGACTGGAGCAGTGGCTCAGTGGTTACGGTGCTTGCCTGGCATGCACAAGTACATGGGTTCAAACCCCAACACCCACGTACACAACTAAGTGTCAGAGCAATGAAAGCCATGTGAAAAACTCAATAAACATTGATTCTGTCTCTCTCACACTTTCCTTCTCTTAAAAAGAAAAAAAAAAAAAGAACAAAAAACAAAACAACTCCCCAAAACCAGATGAATAAAAATGATTCTCACACTTAAAAAAAAAAACAATGATTAAAACAATATGCTTATATTAAGCATAACATTTTTTTCATAGATACATTCTTCTTTTGTTCTCTTCTGCATCCTAATTATGAATATGTGCCCATTGTTAAATCTTTATAATCAGTGTTCCTCTCTATCAACTACAGGAAACAGACAGCCATGAGTGATGGGAATGTGAGGGTAAGGGTTTAATTTTATAGACTGGGCTTATTTTGCTGACCGTTAGCCCTACACTTTCTTTTAAAAAGCAATTTACATGAGGCCACTCTGGCCTTGTTCTGGCTTAAATCAGTAGAATATGCTACATTTTCAGAAAACAATCTGTTCTATAGGAGAAGTGCAGGCCCAAAGACTCTCCTCAGTCAATAAGACCATCACCCCAAGTCAACCTTGAAGCAGGGAATTTTATGTCCTTTATACTAACCAAAGATTCCAGAACTCAGGAAGACAGGATTTCCATAAGTTTTGGATTCTTCCTAATCAAATTAAAAGGGAGTGAGATTTCCTGGGACCAACATCTACATCTTCCCAACTTCAGAGAGGGAAGATTTCCAAATTCAGTTAGTTTCAAAACACTTATAAAACCCTGGCTGTGAAAAGATATGCAGTTCTTTCGGGAGACGATGTGGGCCCGTGAGTGGTCCATACTTTACGCTTACCTCTCTTATCTCAATTTCCCAAATAAACTCCTCATGCTTGTTACTCAGTTCAACCTTCTATAAACCATGCCTGACAAATATCAACGAATGAGTGGTCTTAAGGACCCTGAGCCCATTTTGGCACTGCAGTTTAACCCCACAGCCATTTTAATTTTTTTGGAGCTATGGCTCTAGCCCATGAATCTAGAGTCTCACACTGCAACATCAGCTATCCCTTCTATTCAATTAACCAGTAAAACCAATTGATGGGGTTGGGGATTTAGCTCAGTGGCAGAGCGCCTGCTTAGCACATGCAAGGCCCCGAGTTCCGTCCTCAGGAAAAAAAAAAAAAGAAAAAAGAAAAAAACCAATCGATTATTTGCAATCTCAGTTAATCTGTTTCTTTGCCATTTTAAATTTTATCCTTAAAACTCAGCCTAAGTACCTTGTAACTACAATTGCAGTCCAGCTAGACTTCCTATGTTTAGTCAATAAAAGTTCCTAAAACTCATGTACTTAAAAATATATCTGATTTTCTATGTAGAAAAGTATTGATGTCTGTATCAGGATCTAACCAGTATTTCCTACTTCTTTCCAATGGAAACATGCTACCATTCTAATTAAAGGTTCTCTTTAAGAAACATGACAACCAAATGCAGTATGTATACTTTTCTTAGTCAGAAATTTTAATAGGAACTGGATATTTATTGTGTGACAAGTATAGTGGTTATAAATTTAGGAAAGGTCCTTATGTTATAGAAGCAGAATGAAATAGTTATAATCAGACAAAGGGTTGACTACACATGGTTTATTCTAGTCATTGGGTAAGCAGGCAACTCTAAGAACTAAATCAGCTATCATTTGATTGCAGTGATTATCCTCTGTGTGTGATTCTTCAAAGTTCCTCCTGAAGAACTGAGATATTTACAACAACAAAACTAAGTTTCCAGTTCTTTTCCTCCCCTAAACTGAGTATACCTGCCAGATCTTTTGACTCTTCACTAAAGTTACCTCTGGAGATTTAAGTATTCACTAATCCTCTTCCCATTTAAACCTACTTTTAAGGACAATTTAAGTCTATTTTCTTCAGTGGATCCTCAATTCATCTTTTCTAGTTGATGCTGAATTGTCTGTTCACTAAGAAAATTTGAGTATAGATAGTTGTTTTTACTATTAAGTACTTCGCTAGTTTAGTTACTTCATTTGTCTCTTTTCATTCAAAGTGTGTGATCAGTCTTTTCCTGGTATGGCCTAATGTCATTTCTTTATTTCTATATCTTAGTCCACTGGAAATATAGTGCCTCTATCCCTTAAATCTCTGGTTTTGAGTTTTCTGGTTTAAAGAAAAGATATGGAAAGAATCCTAGTGATTAGATGTAGAAGCAAAGGAAAGAGCTACTAAGAAAAAAAATTTTAAAAAAGTACCATTCAGTTCTTGTTCTTTATCTTTATACAATAGTCATAGTTTCAAGTCTTGTGTTTATATTCTAGGCCATGGGCCATTAATTATTTCTATTGGCTTTCGATATATCACTTTCCATTCTTATGCTCTTCCAAGAAAAAAAGTCATTTTGAAATGTGAGACCAAAATAAGTAAATTAAACATCTTGTTTAAGAAGTCAACTTGAATAGAAAACTGAGTAGAACCTTTAAAAACCTTCAGTTTTCCTTCTATAAAAGAAAACAATTTAATACAATTGAATATGATAAACACAAATTGTATATTCCCCTCTCTGTAAATAATTTGCAATTGTTTTGTTTCCATTAAAATTTGTTTAGAGATAATTACTTTCTTTCTTTAAAGTGCTCTAATATCAGCTCATCTAATTTATATAAGGCGTTACAGAATTTAACAAAAATATTTAGAAATTTTAGCCATGCTGCCTAAACTTTATAATCATCCCGACTATTAGAATCACTGGTCAATTTCTACATTTTCTAACTTATTATCAATAAGCAACAGACATAGCTAACTCAGGTAGCAATGAAAGAACAGTGAATTTAAAGCCAGAAAACATACAATGGAATCATGGCTCTTTAAGTTATTTTGGTATATAGACCTTCTGTTTCCTCTTCTGTAAAATGCAGCAACTTATATCTACTTCATAACTCTGTCATTTAGATTGTATAATCATAAACTAACAGAAGCACATCCAGTAGAGGATATTTATTAAATGTTTTCCAAATCAAAATTTATAGTATGATTGACATTTTTAACAAACTTTAGTGTTTTAGAGGACTGCAGTAGTTAAACATGAACCAACAAATTTGATGATAAAGAGAAAGCCAATGCAATCAGGCTGTATTGCAGAAGTACCTGATTCATAAGAGATGCACTACACTTTGTACCTTGACCACACTGAGTATATTGAGCTTGGTACTATAAACTGTATTTTAAAAGGAATATTACACAATCTAGCTGTTTGCAGTGAAGTACCCAGGGCACATATGGTCTAAAATTATGAGAACCAGTGGAAGGAATTGGGTATGTTCAGTCTAGCAAAAAGATATAAAAACTATTTCTTAGAAGATTTATCTGGGGTCAAAGAATGAAGTTCTATATGAAGGTGAAACCTACCCTCTTATGAAAATTTGATTTTCTATTAATCATCATCAACATAAATACAATTTGTAATATTAAAGTATATTTATCATGGTTCTTTGCAATGGTAAAGATAATGTGTATTTACTACGGTTCTAATATTGTCCGGCTAATATATGTAAAGATTAATTTAGGGGGCTGAAGCAGTGGTTGGAGTACTTGCCTTGCATACGCAAGGACCCGGGTTCAAACCCCAGCACCAAATACACAATTAAGTGTAGGAAAAAAGGAACTCAGATGAAAAAATAAAGTTGATTCTATCTCCCTCTCTCTTAAAAAAAAAAAAATCAACTTACAATTAAAATTGAATTTTAGAGAGTTTGTTTACTTTTGTGTTATTTAGCTTTATGTTGTCTGTTACTATGAGAAAATATGACAGTCAACTTCAAGGAGGAAAGGTTTATTTTTTGTCTAATGGCTTCAATCATGGTCTGTTGGCCATGTTGCTCAGGGCTTGTGGCGGTGCAGTACATCATGGTGGGAACATGCAGCAAAGGAAGCATGTATACCTCATAGTGGCCAGGAGGCACAGAGGGAGACAGAAAGGCATCAGGATCCCAGTATCCCCTTCAAGGGCATGCCCCCAATAATACAACTTATTTCAGTGGGTCTAATTCTTAAAGGTTCAACTACTTCCAAGTAGTGCTATGGGTTTGCCATCTTAACATTTGGGCCTATGGGGAACACTTCCATACTACAGTAATTTTATTAAGCTGTCTTGTTAAGGATTTGAAGGGTAAACTACCAATTTAAAATTCTAAATACAGAACACTAAATACCAGTGGCAAAAAAAAAAAAAAAAAAAAAAAAAAAAAAAAAAAAAAAAAAAAAAAAAAAAAAAAAAAAAAAAAAAAAAAAAAAAAAAAAAAAAAAAAAAAAAAAAAAAAAAAAAAAAAAAAAAAAAAAAAAAAAAAAAAATCTACTGACTAGCCAGCCTGAGAATACTGAAAAAAAATTAATTAAAATCCAGAGATTCTTTGACATTGTTTCCCTAAACTTTTAAAATGAGGTTCTAAAATTTAAATAATCATAAATTTGACTAGTGATTGGAAAGTGATGGCATTATTTGTAGTACAGACTATTAAATATTTCAAAAGTTCATTTTCATAAACAACAAATAATTTCATTATGAGAAATAGATCATAAGGTATTTTAAAGAAACATTTTAATAACAAAAATAAGTATGAATTTATTTACTGGTTTAATAAGAAGAGTGAAACATAGTTTAGGCTAAGTAGGCACGGCCTCTAAAAACTGAATATATATTTAAATTCTATATTCAATTTATTTTTCTTTTGACATGGAGACAGGCTTAAAAACTCAAGTTTCAGACTAGTATGTAGAAGCTAAGGGCAAATTTACATCAAATGGTTTGAGATTGTAATTTACTATATTTATGCTGAAAGCATGAAATTCCTATTCACTAGAGTTCATTATATTTGTATATTTAAATTTCTATTTAAATCAGGCCAATGGTATAAAATTCTGCCCTGTTTAGTTTTCCTAAGGAAACATCCAAAATTACTTCATAAATAAGAAATTCTTCTTTGAATTCATCTAGAAACTGAGAAATTGTTTGGGGTGGGACAACAATGAGCCCCTCATTTAGGCCCTAAAATTTAAATTTTTAGGGCTCTAATTTTGTTAAGAGCAGAAATATAGCTATGACATAAACACAGATTTAACTAAATTATTCTGCTAACAGATATGTCAAATATATAAAGTTTTAAGGACAAAGAACACCTGGTATTTGATTAAGCATTGTCTAATTCCTAAAAATAGCAGTTATTTGAACAATGAGAAACAGGGCATACTGTAAACTTTGGGCCTGTATCTTTTTATTAAATTAAAAGTTAATCTTGGTGGGGCTCGAGTGGTGGCTCAGCAGTTATGGTGCTTGACTGGCATGCACAAGGATCCGGGAGGGTTCAAACCCAGCACCACAAACACAACTTAAGTGTCAGAAAGACTAAAGCCAGATGAAAAAAATAAATAAAACATTAAAAAAAAAAAGTTAATCTTGGGCTGTAGTGGTAGCTCAACCGTAGAACTTTTGCCCGGCATGTGCGAGGACCTAGGTTTAGACCTCAGCACCATACATACAAACTAAGCATTAGAAAAACAAAAATCAGATGAAAACAAATAGAATTGATTCTCTTTTTAAAAAAAAAAATTAATCTTGTTAGGTTTATAAGGCATCCTCTTCACCAAATGCTGACATAATAGTTGGTGCCCTGATGAATTTTTCTTGTGTTAGATCACAACACCTTTCACCTCTATTCTAACTGCCAAATAAGCTGTTTGTTTTTTCTTTTTTGGCACACACCTCTCAAAAAAATTCCCACTTAAAAAAAAATTATTCAAGATAATTAAAATTTCCTAATGAGAGGCACAGATAGCAATTTACATAAGACCAAATTTTATATCATTTTTACCATATCATCAGTTAATCACTTACTGCTCCACTGATAAAAACCTTCAGATTTTTTTTTTTTGCAGTACTTCTAATCAGTCTTACATTTATACTACAAA
>PVKS010000132.1:98149-257667 GCA_004027875.1 Aplodontia rufa
TTTTTTTTTTTGGAACTGGGGGTCGAACCCAGGATGTTGCAGATGCTGTGCAAGCGCTTTGCCACTGAGCTACATCCCAGCCCTTTTTTTTTTTTTTAAGATTTAAGTATATGTATCCAAACCTGTAAAGAATAGTTCAAAAAGGAAAAAAATGGAGAAAAAGGAAAGACTATTTCCTAGTTTATTAGGAATCAAAATTATCTTCAAATTCAAAAAGCAAACTTGAAAAATATTCCATCTCTTTGCTCAATTTGGAAAAATGAATCCCAAACAATGCCAGTACTTAATTATGACAACATTTACTATATGAATGCCACTATGCCACAATTTTTGGTACAAATTCCACAAATGAGTGGCTTTATAAAAATTATTCTCTTAAAGTGACCATGGCATTAAAATAAACATTAAAAAAGAGATGAAGGAGGAAAAGACACAAAATCACACAGGATCTGACTATTGTCACTACATACCTATTTTACTGGATATTATTTAATTGGAAGTATTACTATTTTACTATCTAAGATTTAAGGGATTTAAGGAGGCTCCAGGCATTCTACCTAGAACATATAACAGAAAGGCTTCCAACTATGAATATAGCAAGTGACCTATTAAAAGTGCTGGAGAACAGCCACGGAAGACTGCTTAAAAATTTGTAAAGGAGATGAAATAAGGTTAAGAATGTGACATTATCTGCACTTACAAGTCAGTCAGAAGACAAATGATACCTTTCTTTCTTTTGATACTGGGAAATGAATTCAGAGGTGCTTTGCAACTGAGTTACATCTGTAGTACTTTTATTTGCTTCCTATTTCTTTTTAAAGAGTGGACTGCCCTCCACTCTACAGTAGAAACAAAATATCATTGGACAAGATTTCTCTTTCCTAAGAGTTAAGTTGAAGAAAGGCTATGCTGGCTTCTAAGGGATCAATTAAGGAACCCAAGCCTGGGTTATATAGAATTCTTTAGAGATTTGCAAATATTTCCATTCTAGTTTTCCAGAGATAAAAATATGAACGGAAAAAATCAAAAAAAGAAAGCGACTTGCGGCATTTGGCTGCTACTTTGCGAACTGGCCATTAGCTGTTTTCATATTTAACTGACCCTTCCTCCCCCAAGAACTCTCACTACTTACTTAATAAGTTGATCTTCTGTGGTCATAAGGTCACCCTCCAACATACATGTGATCTGAGTGAGCTACCAATGGAAAGTGTGAGATAATGTAAGGCAAGCATCGGAAGCATCTGAAGCACTGGTTTTCATTTAAACAGGGCATATCTCATTACCATCAGGAGCAGAAACAGTTGCATTTGAGTTTTTCTTTTGAGTTAGCTCAAGGAATGGATGGAAATGAATCTTATTGGTAACTTTAGTGTCTGAAATACTTTCAAGAAATAGTTTCTTGTGTATTTAACATGACTTTGATGAGTTTTTCTAGGGATATGATTAATTTCTGCTAACCTGTTAGAATTATTCCATTAGATTTATAAGATCCTCAAAAGTTAAATGAATCAGGAGAAAAATGTTTTATTCTAAAGAGATGTGCATATGTATATATGTGAAAGGAAGGAAAAGGGTTTGCCTTCTGTTTTTTCTACTTCCTGAAGTTTTAAAAGCTAAATGTAAAACTCCTCACAAAAAAAGTCTCAAGTATAATTGAATGACATGTAAAAACACAACAAAACAAAAACAAATTTTAAAGAATTTCAAGTGAAGAGGGTACTCTAAATTTATAAAAACATAAGAGTAATAAAGCTAAATAATGATAATAAGAAGACCATTACTTGTTTGTAATTCCTTTGCAGGGAAAGAATTTAAAATTGTGATTCTTAGGATAGAAAACTTACCCAAGGCAATAGAATTATTCTTGCTCCAAATTACATTAAACTAACATCAAACCTCAACACATAGAGGGCTGAGGGGAGATTAGAGTTATCATTCTAGGGTGAGTAGGAAAAAAAAAATCAAAATTAACCTAAACATGATATCAAATTAACTTTTATAGCAATAGTAGAGGGGTTTAGAATTAATACTCACAAAGAACTGCTGGGCTAAGTAGGCGGCAGTTTTATTGTAGTCTTCATCTTGTCATTATTAAACCTAGGAAAAAGATAATAGTGAAGACTTTAAAAATTTGATCACAGAAATTAACCCCTCCCCCAAATCAGGGATTGAACCCAGGGGTGCTTAACCACTGAGGCACATCCCCAGCTCTTTTCTTTTATTTTAAGACAAGATTTCACTAAGTTGCTGAGGCTGGCTTTGAACTTGCAATCCTCCTTTCTCAGCCTCCCAAACCACTGGGATTACCGGCATATACCACCATCCCAGCAGAATATTTTCAACTGACAGTATTCAACAATCATTGTTTTCTGAGCCTATCCTGAGATTTCTCTCTCTCTCTCTCTCTCTCTCTCACACACACACACACTCTAAAATCTACATATTGCCCAGTTCCAAGAATATACTGTTATATAATATATAAATAAGAGCACAAATACAAAGTTTAAGCTAGAAACTCCGAAAATAATATATTATTCTGCTATGAGGAAAATATAGTTGTGAAATTGCCTAAAATAGAGTAAATGAAAGGGGAATAAGAAATTGTTTCCATGCTGTCCTTTACTTGCAAGCCTATGAAGAAGGATTAAAAGGCAGCAAATAGTATGAAATATTATAACTCGTTTTAAAAAAAAGTTAAGAAAAGGTATCTTAGTAACTAGAGTTGGTTAGAATGTTTGATTCCTGTGGGCTGTGATTTTGAGTTTTATTTATTTCTTATACCAAGTTAGTGTTAAACCCTCACTATAAGATGCAGAATAGAAATACAACCCATCCAAGCTCTTATCAGAGTATTCCAACTGTACCTTTTATTGCAGAATATCTTCATCACAAAAAGAGAACACTTTTCCTTTTGAAATTCACAGAAAAAAACAAGAGAATTCCAAAGTGAATCTCTACATCTTACTCCTGTACTTCTAATCCAACTCTACTGAATTCCACTATCCTACCCTCACTTTAAAAGAATAATTATACACACAGTTCCTGATGTACTCCTTGATTCCGTGCCAATCTTTCCTAAGATGTAATCACAACTTGACTTTGATATGTATTTACTATGTTTTTACACTATTACTACAAAATCTGCTTAAAAGCTGTATATATACATACATATACACACACACACATGGATACATAATCTTTTATATAAAACCTTTGTATTATATAAATGTTATACATATTAATATATATTATATAATATATATTATATAATATATATAAATGCATATTAAATATTATATATTTAACTTTTCCGTAGAGGTAGTAGGTTTTCCATGATGATAAATACAGCTCTCATTTTATTTATTTAAATATTTTTTAAAGAGAGAGAGGGACAGTGAGCAAGAAAGATAATTAGTTTTTCCTTTTTAAAAATTTAGTTTCTCATGGGGCTTTGGTTGCTCCAACACTTCACTGTGTGCATGCTGCTGGGGTTCAAACCCACAGACTCATCCATACCAGGAAAGCGCCGGAATTAATGAACTACTGCTCCAGCCCCTATAGCTCTCATTTTAATAGCTATATAATTCACCATGAGACCATGTCATAATTTATCCCTCTTGTTGCTTACTATTTACATTGATTTAAATTCTTTTTCCTTGTAAAAATAAACAAGAGTTCCCCCAACCTATGTCTGAGTTTATCTAGAGCATACAGGAATAGAATTATTGGGTTCAAATCTATTATCTTCAACTTTATTAGAATATAGTCAAATGCTTCCACAGTAACATATGAAAAGTTCTCCTTTTATACTTTTTCCATCACTTGACAGTACATTTTTTTTTAAAAAAAGCTACTATCTATATGAACATTTAAAAAATTCTTATGTGATCAATTCCCTGTGCTGTCTTCACCCAGTGTGTGTCTAACATTGTTTACTAAATATTCCAAAAAAATTAGACTAAAATTTGGCACAAGGTACTTGTACACACACACAAAGTTCTGATAACACGTTTTCCTTCATATGCTTGAGGAAATACCAACACTTAATTAGAATTGTTGTTATAGAAATAAGATTCTTAATTAGATACTGAGCTTATTAGATCTAAGATAACCAAAGGGGAAAAAAATGCAAGTGAATTAAATGGTGTATTAATGTGAATGGTCCTCCTGGATTTCATTTAGGGCAGTGTTTCTCACATGTGGTACTCTTAAGAAGAAAAATCTCTCTTAAAGCTTGTAAAACCCACAAATTCCTGAGCCATAGTTCCAGAGGTTTTGATATATCGGATCTGGAAAAATACTTTGTTATTCTGGTACAGGTGGTCCACAGACATCAAGCAGTAATTAGTGGGGGGAAAAAATGCATGTTTTCAAAAGAAAGGATTACATAACTCACTTTTTGGTGAAGAGTAGGTAACAGTAATTAATATGTTATCTGTAATATTACATGAACATATTTTTTAAATTACTATTTATTTTTCATCTGGTTTTTGTTTCTCTGACACATAGTTGTGTGTGTGGTGCTGGGTTTTGAGTTTGGGTACTGGAGCATGCCAGGCAAGCACTCTAACCACTAAGCCACCGCTCCGCTGCAGCCCACATCAACATACTTTTGAAAAGCCACTCTAGCACAAGCTAAAAAAAAAAAGGGAAATCTCAATTTATGGTTGAATATGCTTGACTTCACATTGCCAGAATACATTGTGAGCTCATTAATTACTGCAGTATAAATAAGCACATACTTGGGGCTGGAGCAGTGGCTCAGCGGTTAAGGCTCTTGGCTGGCATGCACGAGGACGAGAGTTCAAACCCCAGCACCACATACACAATTAAGTGTTGGAGCAACGAAAGTCACATGAAAAACTAAATAAAATTCTCTCGCTGTCCCTCTCTCTTAAAAAAAAAAAAAAAAAAGCACATACTGGCCAAAAAAAAATTTTTTTTTTGGGTAATAACACCAGAGAAATAGTATTCCGAGTTTACTATGATTGGTAAAAAACAAACAAAAAAACCCAAAAACATTGAGTGGGCATAATTAGCAGTGATCTTAATGAAGATGACTATGGAGAAACTACGGTTACTTTTAAAAAATAATGCCATTGTAAATGTCAGGCTTCAAATTGGAACATTAGGGGTTATACACTAAGACAAAATATCACTGATAGTTTCCTACCAACAATTCTATAAGTGAAATCAGAACCTTAATAGAAGTGCATTATTCACTTTCTTGTAACTATAATCTATTGGAAGTATTTAGATATAAAAAAATAAAAATATTTGAATATTTAGGTTATGGAAGGTTTGTACAAAATCAAATTGTACAAATTGAGAACACCTTTTCTATATTATTTGAAACTAAAGTCCTATCTAAAAAAGATTTAGAATGACATTACTATAATAATGAGAAATAATATTACAAAAGAAATAGAAAAATTTAATAGTGCTTAAAAAATCTGACAAGTTTCCATATGTCTTATATCTAGTTATTTAGAACATTAAGAATACAAAATTTTAAAAAATTATAGGAAAATCAACAAGAATTCAGTTTTGTTTAGAGTAGGCTATAAAACAAAGGCTTAGAATATGACCCCAAAGTGAATGATACATTTCTGTGTGGCCACATTCAGTTTTCCTTTTCTTTATTCTAATTTGTGGTATCAATTATTTTTTTCCAGTTTGTTTAAAAGTGAAAAGCATGAAACATAATATATATATATCTCCAGACGTCAGGTTTCCATTCTAAACAAATGGGATTAACTGAATAAAAACTAAATGAACTAAAACCACAAAGTAAATAGCAAAAAATAAGAGTCTAAGCACAATACCATTTACTGTTCAGTTTACCATACACTGGGAACAAAAAACCTTTGTTAAAGAAGGTATTCTCCAAACTGTATATGGATACAGGGACAGTTGGGCCCTTAACACCTACTCTGTAAAAAATGGTGTAGGTTTCTTTGACCATCATTTCTGAATATTGATGCTATTCTGTAGAACAGCTGACAAGCAGCAGCTATCTTCCGAGCTCCTGCTCCCAGCTTTAAGGGATAAGAACAAGAACAGTGGTGGTAATACTTGTTTGTTCACTGTTGCCAGTGCTGTTGCTTAAGCAGCAAGTTGAGAAAAATGCATGCAACTAATACAGGGAGGAAAAAACGGTTTGACCTAACTCACCTACCAAGTTTGCTTATATCACTAAATAAAAATTTTTAAGAAGGATCTTTTCTTCTTAAAAAAAAAATGGGGTGGAAAGCAAAGACAAGACAAAATTCAGGTTTTGGTTAGAAAGAGAACTTATAAAATCTAAGAAAAAAAATTAATGATGTAATAATCTTCAGCTCCTTAGTTTAGATTTAACTGCTCAATTATCAAAATTCTCTGAAAGGTTCTAGCCATTCATCAGGGTGAATGCACAAAGAGAATATCTTCCCTAGCTATTCCAGGAAATAAAGTGTTCAAACTTTAATCAAGAAATGAAATTATATTTTGCTTACAAAATGCCCCTGGCTCTCTCCCAGGTACACATATCTAATCACCACCATATGTTTGACTTTAGACACTACTTAGCAAGGAGTTTAGCCTTTTCTAAAGATTTAATAAAAATTCCCAGTGATTAAAAAAAAAATTTCCAAAAGCAATTTACCTACTTCAAATATGTAGTACAAAGCTAAAAACCTAGTAAGTACATAGTAGCAAATGATGGGTAGCAAAAATAGAAATATTTATTCTGTTTAATTACCTTTAAATACAATATAATGCCACCTTTAGGCCTATAAACAAGCATAAATGTGTGTCATCTCTCAGTACCTTAAGCAATTTTTGATTCAGAAAAATATAAAGACAGAAAAATTTGGACAATTAGTATTATAAAACAAGCCTATATAGAACTGGCTGACAAATTTAAATAATAACTAGTCATGAAAGCTAAGTTTTAGATATTTTTGAAATTAAAAAAAGTACAAATAGCAACGTTTTAAATTCAGATGTTTTGTAAAAAACATCAAAAACCAACACCAATCTTTGAAAAAGTAATTTTTCTGCATAGCAGGCTCAGTGAGGAATGCTAATAGTAAATACAGATATATCTGAAGATGACAATTACAAGATAACTTCGATTGTTTATTATGAAAGTCATCAATAGAAAAGACTAACAAATACTAAAGAATTTCTTATAATTTATTTAGAATTGGTAATGGGTTATTTTCAGAAATCGCATTCGAAACATACATGTTTTTCCTCCACATGATTCTAACCATAAAAATAAGAAAGTAAAACCAACTCAAATGATATGCTAATGTAATGCTAAGGGAGTGGTTTGTAGTGCTGAGAACAAAAATTCTATTTCAAAATAATATTTAATAAAAATTTAAAACCCTCACTTTAAGTATTGCCTTTTGAAAAAGGCTGATCAGAAAATAGTTAAGTGTGACAGATTAGGCTTTATTTGAAGAGAAACAACAGGAATAGGTTTAGGGTGTTATTTGCTACCTCAAGGCAAAACACATAAAAAACACAAAATGGTTCAATAAACATTTAAAAACTTTTTAATAGGCTGCCCTCAGACATCAGAAATAATGAATAATTTTAAATTTCTTCATCCATAGATGTTAAATTTCCGCTAGTTTATTCAAATATTCTAAGGACAACTGTCTCAGTAAGACAGATAAAGTGATGGTGTAACTGTATTTTAAAGATAGTTAAGAATGCTATTTAACCTGATAGGCACTTAACCAAAAATATAAATATTGTGCAAATGAGATACAAATCTATCACTGAAAAAAATTAAATTAACACAATCTATTTCCTCCCTCAAATTTTGACATAATGAACTACATATCAAAGCTTAGATAATCAGATTTGCAAATTTAAAACAGCTAAAGTCTTTACAAAATGCCCCGTAAAGGGATGGTTAAGAAAGACTCAATCATACATAACAGTAAAAGCCTTTATTAAATGCCTCCTAAAATAATGCATACTACTACTTAGGTTAGTTTCTTACTCTGTGAGAAGTAACCAAGTATAATAAAACTGTTAATATCTGTACTGATGCTTTAAAATATTAAATTGCTTACTAAGCTAATTAGTTTTAAGCTAATATGTAAATATAGAGAGGATAATGATATGATGCTAAATATTTGTGCCCAAACAATAAGTTCTGACACTTTCAAAGATCACAACTCAAATTCTAAACCAGGAACAACTTTGTATATTTGTATCTTTATCTACAATATAAACTTATATACTGTTTCTTTTCCTGCAACTCATTAATGCCATGTAAGATGATGGATTGAAAGTGACAAATTAAACCCGTAGCATCTTCAAAACTCAGATAAATGTAGTTTTCATCTTTAGACAATGAGATGGAGAAATTATATTTATATGTGTCCAATTCAAAATGAATTGTTAAATAACATCCTAAAATCAAAGATAAAAAGACATTCTATATTTTTATCTCCTAAAACCACCTTATAGTATGATCATACCCATACAAAAGTATCAGAATTTCTAAACTGATTTTTATTAAAATGTAACATTTATTTAACCTCTATTAATAGTTTCACATTCCTGAACTATCTAATATCTAATACAAAAATATCAAATTTCAGTTGTTAGTATTTTGATATGTATTTCAACATTCAAGTATTCTTAAGCATGAGAATTTGTTTTAAAAATTTTACACTGTTTACAGTTGAAGCAGTTCTATGATCATAATGATAATTACCTCATTCTAAGACTAAATTACTTTTTCTTACAAAAACAAGCCTTTGGGATTTCCTGTACCTGAAGTGCATAAAATAAATACTTTTTAGGTGAAAAAATTTTAAAGAAAAATTGTACTATGTTGTATTTTAGCAACTCTATTTAGTAAATAGCTTTAAAAAAGTTAATACTTTACTATAAAAGAACTAACCAAGAAATACTTTGTAATACTGTTCAGTAAGTTCATTTTCACTATACCAGATTACTATTTAGATAAAAAAAAATGCATTAGCTAAATACCATATGAACTTGTCAACTAAACTTAGTAAAAAAAAAAAATCAAAGGAAAATAAATATGCCAGAAAAATGGTTTTGTGATTAAAGTATTTTGGAGGTTAAGACAAATGTCATTACAAGTTTAGGAATTCTAAAATTTTATTATTAAAGAGCTTGCAACTTTTGATAAGAACAACTAATAATCAGAATACCTATGAGTAAGATACTAGTTTCTGCTTAAGAAAGTGAGTTTTTCAGTTTCAGCCAAATTGCCACTTTTGGTCATCAGTACTTGGAATATTTTAAATTCTCTTAAAATAGTCTCATTAATCTTACCTAAATTTGTAGACTCTACCTAGCTCTCTGTTAAACAGCCAAGCACCAAATTCCATTTGACTTAAACCCTCTTTTTTAAATAAGAAAAACCTACTACATATTTAATTATTTTACACATTGTAATAACACCCTTAAGGAAAAAAATCACTATATATACTTGGGAATAAATAAAAGAGTTGGATCTTAATAAAAGACCATGAGAATACCAATGATGTTTAAAAAAAAAAACCAAAAACAAACCTGGAGTTTTAATAACTAAGACAACTCAGCTTTGGTCACTTCATGCAATGATTTCTATCTATTAGTTCTTTATTTACCGATTTTTGTTCAACCAAATGTTTCAATGTTACCAACTGTCAAGTCCAATTGTATCGCAAATATATAAAATTATATGCTTTTAAAATGTTAGTATACCTTAATCTCCTATCATGTTCCAACACATTTATGTGTGCATTCAAAGAAGTTAGATTGTTTTCCAGAACTGGCTCTCTCCTAAAGGTCAAAACCTGCAATAAAAATGTCATGTATTATAGCATGAAGACACTCAACAGATTTCTGTCTTCTTCAGTTCCACAGTTGATCCCTGAACACAGAGGTGAAATCTTCAAAATGACCCCAATCTTGCCAATGCTCAAAGACGCCCTAATGTGAAAATGATGTTTTTAAAACAGAAATAACTTGATTAGAAACACCTGTGATATGCTTTATCATCCGAAGCCTCGTCAAACAAATCAGATTAATATGTTTCTGCTTTCATTTCTCTTTAGGGCATTCATTTTCAAAGCAGCGTGAATTCGTGTGTGTATGCAGATAGCTGTGAAATGATTGGTACAGGGGGACTTTATAAGGAAAATATCAGAAATATAATTTGGCTTTTAAAACTCATAAAATCCATCCAATTAAAAAATTACTCAAGTGGTAAGGGCAAAATTTAACTACCTATACCTTTCCCCTCAAATCATCACATGTATTAATGATTACAAAAATTACCATTATTTTAAATTGAAGTCTTTTGCCAAGCCTGAGCAAATAATATTTCCAAATATTTCAGTACATCACACTTCTAACAGATTAAAATTTAGAATTTAAAAAATAAACTGAACTATTTACAATATTAAATAGACTATTTCTGGACCAAATAGTTTTTTAGTTTCCAAGTAAAAGTGAGATGTAACAATGTGTACAAGTTGTTTTGTCATTCATGTTGCACCTTTCTGAATCTTAATGATTTGGTGGCAATCATTTTTACATAGTATTCCTCAAAAGATTAGTTTTCTATATTTGAGCACCCTCAAAATTAAGGTATCAAGTTTAAAAATAGATGAAAAATTGTAGAAAAATTAAAGTGGGGTTTTTTTACATTGTTAATATATAAGCTTTTTAAAAGCAGGGAAACAAAAATCCTAGATAATAAGTAACAAAAGAGGTCTGGATATAAATAAGATAGCTATTAAACCAAACGTGTGATAAAAAAGGAGATATCAAAAAACCTTCAAACAGTAAAACTCAAATTTATTACAACTTATTATTTATACTTAGAAACCACTGCAAGTCTTTTCAGTACAAACATTCTTTAGTTAAATGATATAATAAATAAAAGTATACTAAACTTCTCATAATTCAAAATGAAGTATTAATAAAACCCAAATATATATATATATTTAATATAATATATGGATTCCATTATTTGAAATTTCTTCTTCTAAAAGGGATACTTTAAAACATCTCTAGTACAGTCAAAACAAAGCAAAACCCCTTCACCCCCCCAATTTCGTACCAGAAAGCAGTATTTATAGGATCTGTAGTCATTTATACATGCAGTCAGATAATGTTTGCACATATTAGTAAGATATACTAAAATCAATGTTATTCTTAAGACAATCATCAAAGTTCATTTAATACTGTTACTTCTTAAAATTAAATTCTTAATCTCATTTTCAATACTTATTTGAAATAAAGTAGTATTTTATTACTGACTTCCTTTGGCCCTATGAGATTTGGGGCCACAAAATTTTAGCAAGTCATAGTTGGAATTCTACTTACACGGCAAAATTAGTTGCAAAGCACAAGCCTAAGTTTGCTCAATTAAAAATAACAAAAAACAAAGAACACCAAAACTACATCTATATTCTGACAAATCTTTCTGAGATGTGTATTCTAGTTATAATCCGTTTCTCCTAAAAGGGGTTAAGAAGTCGTCAATGTGGGAATTAAATGTCATTAAACAAAAGAAAAAATAAAAAGGCAAGAGCCATTGTTAGGTCAGTACTATTTTAAAATTAGAAATTTACAATGTCATTGGTGAAAGTTATGTGTCATAAAAAAGAAATATCTAATATTGTCTCTGGGAATATTTTTCTTTTTGTAAACCCAATCAACTGACCAATACTTCTAGATTGAAGTATTTTGTGACATACTGAATAGCTACACACTAATAAAATATATACAAGGCTTCATAAAATAAAAGGTAATAAATATGATGGTAACAAGGGATTCAAAATATGACACTTTGAAATTTTCATCCTTAGGAGTCATTCTTGATAAGCATCAAAATTTTTATTAATCTGATTAGAAAATATGCAGTTTTACATATAGACACCTGAAGCTATATTTTGTAAATGCACAGTGAAGACAAGTAAACAGCATTAAAAAAAGTCTCAAGTTAAGATTTTTGATTGAGTTTTTAAAAAACAGTATAAAGGGCAAACAAATGAAACAGGAAGATGTACCATTTTTTGTTCCTTCTCTCCTACAATATGTAAATCTAGCATTAAAAAAGGGTGAGTTATTATAGCAGCATCATTCCCTACCATTTTTTCCTGTGGTAATAAATGATTTTTGTAGTCCTTAAAACAGAACAAAAAATTAGAACTGTTAATTTCATAAAGAAAAAGGGTAACTGCACATAAACACTAAGAAATGCATATCTGTTGGCACTCACACTTACATATTCACAAATCTAAAACTAAAATCTTCCTCTTAGCATCACATAAAAGGGAAAATATTTTGAAGGCTGTGAATTTTAGTTAGGCACTACTATGTTCCAGAGCTCTAAGTATTTTAAATAAACGAAGCCATCACTTCTTTCAAAAATGGCTTATTAAATAAAACAATCTTTCACTCATCATCCTCAAAACAAACAAAAAAATTCCCACAAACTGAATCTCTAAAAAAAGTATGGTGAAAGTTAACCAGCCTGGTGGAACTTAAAGCCTTCTCCCCACCACTCATACACTCTTCCTGTCAGACTATTTGAATGAAAATTAAAATATAAAAACCAACAGTAAAAAGTAAAACCCACCAGTTCTGGTATTTTAGGTATAATTACATTTAAATAGAAATGAGATCATCCACAATTTCATTAAATCAAAATTTATAGATGATTAACATTTTTTAATGAAATAATGCAAAATAAACAGCTTTGAAAAAAAGGTGACCAACATGCATGGGTTCAGTTTTCACTATTATGAAGGCAATACAAAACAGTATAATTTGTAAAACAGTTATAATACTTAGTAATGTAAATTATACTTAAAGCCTCACAGATTAGTTATGTTTTCATTTGAATATTTTCTAACGCATATTTTGAAAATACAAACTATAAATCTCAACTACTATTCATAGGATATAAATTTCTATTAAATTTTTAAAAATTCTTTTTAAAAGCATCTACAATTGTTTCTCAGCAAGTTATTGCTTTTCTTAGAAAAGCACACCTGCTTCTTATCAAGGTGCAATTAAATGGAATGACAGGTTTGGGAATAAATATATTGACGGCTATCTCAAGCAAGGTTAAACAAAATCAACTGAAAACCAACCAAACCACACTGCTGTATATATTTCCTTGTAATGAATTTATCAATGGAATGGAATCATATATACGCACCTGTGCATACTTACCTGTTGTATTTAGCTTAAGAAACATAAATATCTTGTAAATTAAAGTTTTAAGTCCTCTATAATGCTGAATTAGCTAAACCTACATATTTTAAATTAGGAGTTAATCGTTTTAAAGATATATCCAATTCTTAAGAGAAATGTGGAAAAAATTATGTAACATTTAAAAAAATTAAAGTTTTTCCACCAAAATACAAGAAACAATTCTCTGGTAATTTGCATCCAACAATTCCAAGTGGTTTAAATCAAAATTTTTTATCAAAGGAAAAAAACAAGCCAAAAACCAAACCTTAAATCTTCACTCAGTTTTTAACCAATAAAAAAAGGGCAAATATATGTCCTGCAATTTCAGCCAGCAGAAATACAATTTTGCAAAAAAAAGCCTCTTCAGTTTTACTTTTCATATACATTTCAGAGCCATCTGTAAGCCTTTAATGGGAGAAAAAAATATTAAACACCAACGTTTATTTAAACTCCCCGTTTTAACGTTTTGTAACTATTTCCGTGGTTCTCCGACTAAAAGTATAATTTTTCAGTAGGTCGAGAATTACAATCCAGTGTTCAATATTCAAACCCCCCCAGTCCCGCTTCCTTCCAGCCAATCAGGGGGTAACAGGTCGGGTGTTTGGGGGAGCTCCGTTAAACAGTTTGAAAAACATCACATTGCTCTATCCTATTCTCCATCCGGAAAGATCTAAGTGAGGGCGGGTCCCCTAGTCTTCATTGAAATATCCGAAATCAATCGTTCTATTAATTACAGAGGGGAAAAGTGTAGGCTGGCAGTCCTAAGGAGTGTTACCGCGGTTCCCAGGAAGCTTTATTTCTTTTTGCAAATAACTGAATAACTGCTGCAAAAACCATCTCCAGATTATTTGCAACCCATTGCTGCGCGCCCCACACTCAAAACATCATACCAGCAAATGGTTAATCTAAGTGGTGCCTCATAGTGGAAAGGGTTTCAAGATCTAATAGATGTTTAATAGGGAACTTTTGCAAAAGTTATTATCTATAAAGTATTACCTAAAGTTAAAGCACTCACCGGCTCTCTTTAAGAGATGTCGACTAGAGATTGATAAAAACCACAGCTAAGAGGAAAAAAATCACTAAAGGGAAAGACAAACAACAACCCCTCTTTCCTCCGCCGGAGTGTTAGGCGAGTTCCCAAGAAAAGGTGGAGATTGCAAAAATTACCGTTAAGTTGCCCTGGTAAAGACTTCCAAAGGAGAACATCAATACGGTTTCAAAACTGCTTTCCCCCCCCCCTTCGGATACGTTTCAAGGGTTGGAGAAGGAAAAAGTCTTCGAAGAGAGTGCGACTTAAGAGAAGGAAATAGAAGGAAATCGCTAGCTCGCAGCCGCAACTTTCCTCTCACCCCGAACACCCCTCCCCCTCAAGGAAGGACAAGGCTGGGAGAGCAAATAACAAAAATCGCGAGCAAGAAGCGAAAGTCCAGCATCTTTGCTAAGAGCCCCCGCCGCCCCGAGCCCGCGCCAAAGCGCCGGCGCTCAGTCCGACCCCTGTCTAAAAAGACCGCTCCGGGACGCGAGCGCGGCGGGAGCGCGGCCGGTGCCGACTCCTTCCTAGGGAACCTTACGTTTTAGCGTCAAAATACGACAAAACACAAGCCTGGGTCCCGGGGCTTGGCTGGGACACTCTGGGCCACCACTCACCGGAGGCACCCGTTCGTTACTGCGGGTCTCTAATTTTCCGTCGACCTAAGTTTCTGGTCCGAGGACGGCCCTCGGCGGACCGGAGAGCTACGAGAAAAGGCGGCTGGGTTCGGCAACGGGGGAAGGGCGCACGTCCCGCCTGTCAAGGAGCGGCGGCCGCCGCGGTGTAGCATCCCCGGCCCGGGCAGGGGTCTTGCTGACAGATCCGCTGGGCGGCGGCTGCTCGGCCGCAGCCGTCCGGGTCCCGCTCAAACTACAGCTCCCCTCCCCCCGCGCCCGGTCTCACCGCGCTCCCGCCACATTCCGCCCGCCACCGCCCACTCGCAGCGCCCAAGGCACCCCTGCCCTATTTCCTGGAATTTTTCGCGATTAAAAGTGAGGGCTGACCTAGTGCCCACTCTCCGGACCCCTCAAAGCCCGCTGGTCCCACCACTGCCACCTTCCGAGTCCCGCTCTGCCACTTCTTCAGGATCTTACCAACTGCGCCAACCCTGGCGAAGCTCCGCGGATTGCCTTTTGCTCTAAGTTATTTTTGGTGATTTTTTAGCGGTTTTTCGGCGGAGTCCTAGTGGCACTATACTCTCGGACAGGTTATCCCGTTTCTCCCGCTAGATTGATGAGATCAGGCATCACTCGAAAATGGCGCCGAAAGCGCTGAGGCTCTTCATTCAAATTCGTTAGAGCCAACCCCGCCGCCCCAGGGCATGCCGGGAACGCGGGCTGTCTCCACAGCTGTCAGTACCGCCTCTTAAACCCCCCCTCCCGCGGTCCCGACACTTTTTGCGCACGCGCATACTTCAACCCTCACCCCCCCCACCGCCCCACAAGCTGGGGATTTGCGCAGCCGCAGAGTTGTTTGCCGCTCTCTCTTCGGTTGCTCGCTCGCAATTTTCCTCGTTCTTTCTTGCGCGTGCGTGCAGCGCCTTTGTACAGCCGTGGACCCGGAGTGACCTCAAAGACGGTGGGCCTGAGAGTCCACAGATAGTTGTCAGGCGACAGGCAGGCAGTCTGTCGTTGGAGGTAAACAAATTAGGGTCCACCTTAGGCTAAAAGAAAAACGTCTTGCTAAACTTCAGACAACGGAATGTGCATCTTGAGATCCTGTGTTGGATACACGTGTACTTAAAACAGCCCCGCCGACACCTAGAGCTCCTACAGTACGCCAACGCTTTACCCGAGCTATCGCACTTAAGCCTCGGGACAGCCTTACGAGGTAGGAACTATTATTACTCTTGGTTTAAAGACCAAGAAATCGATGCTTAGAGACGTTAAGTAACCTGCCCGCGGCAGCAGAGGTACCAAACACGTGCGTGATTCCGCGTCTGTCAGATTCTGGAGCCGGGGCCGCTTAGCACTGTGGGACCCCGTCTGAGCGCACTCGGGAGGCGTGGTTTCTCCTTCCCTTTTGCTCGTGTGTGTGTGTGTGTGTGTGTGTGTGTGTGTGCGCGCGCGCGCGCGCGCGCGCGTCTTTGCGTAGAGTTAATGATTACTTAAGTTTGTTGGAGCCCTTCTCCGCTCTGGGGTGCCTGTTACTAAGGCGCTTTCATTGAATCCAGTTTTTCTTACTTGTCCTTAAACATTCAGTTCTGTTTTGGAAACAGGAACAGGCAGTCTTTGAGTGTCACTTAGGGTGATATTTTTAATGGCATGGTAAATCACAGAGTCCAGCGAAGAGGAGTTATCGTTGTGCGACGCACTAAAATAATAGTAACAGGCACCACGTATTGACAGTACTGGGCACTGTGCTGAATGAACGCTTTGTGGATTAAGCTCCTTTACTGCTCACAACAGCCCTATGAAGCAAGTATTATCTTCATTTTGCAGATGATGAAAGACGCTCAGGTCAAGAAACCTGCTCCAAAGTCTTACAGCTGGTAAGTAGGCAAAGAGCTAGGCAAACCCGTGTCCTCCTGCGAAAACTGGACGCTATGATAGGACCATAATTATAATAAAATTGCCAATATTTTAATACCTTCCTTTAAAAAAATTCTAATCATTCATATTCTTGGGGGATTTATCCTACCTGCCACCAAGCTGTTAGGATGAAACAAAACCTTTTCTTAAATGATTACATAATTTAAGATTTTTTAAAAAACTTTTTAAGATTATTTTGTTTGGTTACTTAATCACAAAGTGGATTTTCTTTTTCTTTCTTTTTCCTTCTTAAAAAAATTTTTTTAAGACAGGGTTTTGCCTTGTTGTCCAGGTTGGTCTTCAAAATGGATTTTCAAAGGAATTCAGCAGTTTAAAGTCTGGTATATTAACTACTCTTGTACCAGTTATAAAAACAACTTGTGATGAATCATAAACTGATTTGAGTATAAAAATACATATCCTATTATTATCAGGGTTAAATAAGGCAATGAGTTTGAAAATGTTTGAAGTACTAAGAAGTAAAGCAATGGGAGAAGGCTAGCATGGCTCACATTATTGAGGTACAACTGAAAAAGAAATAAATTTTAGTGTTTTGAGATTAACAAGAATATGGCAGAGTAGTAGATTTGTTTTACATCTTTGTGGCACTTTTATGCACTATTTAAGTGGGTCAAATCTGCAGCCAAACTGAGTTCGAATCCCAGCTGTGCTACTTACTAGCTGTGTGAACGTAGGTGAATTATTTTATCTCTTTGACTTTTTGTAACAAGGAGTAATATTAGTAGCTCACTGGACAGTTGTAAGGATGTAAATTAATATGTTAAAAGCCTTTCAACTCTGGCATATTAGTAAATGTTGGCTAGCTATTGTGAATTATTAATACTGATCTTTTAAAATGGCTTCTTTAATGGCATTTTCAAACTTTAGTGAGTGACATTAGTTAGCATTCTTGTGTGAGCCCCTTAAAATGATAAATCAGCCTGACAACTGGGCATAGTCCCAGTGACTTGGGAGGCCAAGGCCGGAGGAGGATCATGAGTTCAAAGCCAGCCTTAGCAACTTAGCAAGACCCTGTCTCAAAATGAAATATAAAAAGGGCTGGGAATGTGGCTTAGAGGTTGAATGCCCCTGAATTCAATCCTTGGTACCCCCTCCTGAAGTAAATAAAATATAAATAAATCAGCCTGACAAATACTTTTTTGATAAATGAGTAAAAGTTTTTGTCAAGTGAGTAAGGGTGTTAATTCACTTTATCATTTAAGGGAGTAATATATAGAACTGGGATAGTTTCATTGCTTTTTCTGGTTAATAAAGTTAAGAAAAAACTCCAGGTCAGTCTAAAATATATAAAGGAGGTAAAAAGAAATACCTAGTTGGTAAAATTCAGAGATAATCACATATAGTTTATATTTTGAAAATATAATCTACCTTTGGGAAAATCCAAAAGTCTGGATAAGGGATATGTTTGGGGTATTCCTTTGCAAGACTGTACTAGAACTTAATGGATAGGTAAATAACATAATCTGGTGTTCTCATTGTACAATTTTTAATATAGCCTGTCAAAAAAAGTCTAAAATTATGATAATAAAAATAACATTTATCAATACATACACGTGTCAGGACTGCTCTATACATGTACATCGATTTTCCTATTGAATCCTCATGTAACTCATGAGGTATGTACAATTATCTCCATTTTGCACAGACTAAAGTTTATGTGGAGGTGGCTTTCAAATTTAAGTCTCATTTTGTTTAAAACCTATTTAATTAACCAGAAATTCTTCATTGAAGCTTCTTGATTTGCTAAAATAGGAGAAGACAATCAAGCAACAGTTCCTGTGCTTCAACAAAAAGCCCAATTAGAAAAATGATCTTTCCAAAGCTGAGAATTTTATGTATGACCACAAGGGGGTGCAAATTCCTGAGTTAAATTTCAAGGAAAGAAAAAAGGAAAAAGAAAAAATGCTTTTGCTTCAGTCTATCAAACACATGAGTAAAAAAACAAGTATGAATACCAGCCCAGAACTTTTAAAACTCTCAAGTAGTTATGTACTTTATGAGAGAATAAAGAATTCAGTTACTTAGTTACTCAACTACTCAACTAGGACTTAAGTTTTCAGTATTTTTTCTTCAATACAGTAAAGAGTTAATCATCTCTTCTCTACCTCTTTCTGTGCACCCAGTTTATGTCTCTGCATACTCTTCATGTCATAAGAACTGAAGTCGTAATTTAAAATCTGTGGTTTTACTTTTGCAAACTGGAATGCAATCACCAGCAAATGAATGGTAAATATGGGTAGTGCGGACAACAGAAGTCTCTAATTTCTAGACTTTCCCCCTCACCTGCTATTTCTAACGAATAAACTACAACTGATGTAGTGTTGACTTCAAGTTATTAACTTTAGATAAAACTGTTAAATCTTTTCATTTTTTAAGAAAGAATGGAGACCCTTAAAAAGAAGAAAACTTTCTGAATTTTAACTTGAAAACAGTACACACTAGTGAACACTTAAAGAACAATTTGTTTTAGTGGAATCTTTAAAGTCTATTTTATTTTGCTGTTGTTGGTCTTGTTTCTCTGAGGTAGCCATTAACATTGGTAATAATTTCAAATTTACAAAACGTTGCAAAAATAAAAATAGTTTAAAAATCCATATAATTTGTTTTGCTGTTATTCATGGGTAAGTTCTTTCTCCATGTATGTAATTATATATATATATTTCTTCCCCGAACTATTTTCCATTAAGCTACACAGATTCTGGCCCCTTACCCCTAAATACCTGAGGTTGTGTTTCCTGTCAACTTTATAATTTATACTGAAACAACACTTCATCTATATTCCAGTTTGATAAGTTGATTCTTTATAGCACATTCCCCTCCTTTACAGAATCCACTCTTGGGTCAGGTTCTGCACTTAGTTGTCACATCTCTTTAGCTTCCTGTACTATGTGAAACTTCCAACTTTTCATTCATTGTCTTTTATGACCTTGACATATTTGAAGAACACAGCTTTCCCCCCTACTTTCCTTTTTAGTAGAATGTTCCTCATTTTGTATTTGTCTGATGTTTCCTCAGATTGATTGAGGATATGCATTCTCAACTGGACTGTTGCACAGGTAATATTGCCTCTTTCTCTGAGTATCACATTTGGAAACACATGATATCCATCTGTCTCTCAGTGACAATCTTAATTTTGATCACCTCATCAGTATAGGGTCCAAACTTTTCACTGTTACTCACTCTTTTTTTTTTTTTTCTTCCTGGAAGTAAAGCAATTTGTGGGGAGACTTTTGATATTATATCCTGTTCCTCATGAAAAATTTCCATTATATTTAGCATCCATTATTGCTGATACAATTTTACCATGATGGTTACAAAATGATTGGACAAATCTTATTCCTTCCTCATTTTCAACCCACAGCATTCTACTGAAAATAGAGGTGGTCTTCCCTGTTTACTTATTATCTTCATGAACTTATAAATGCCTATGTCTTTCCATTTTTATATTTGCTTATTCTTGTTTGTGCCATCTCTCTCACTATTTACATGAGTATGTATATATATATATATATATATATATATATATATATATATATACACAAGGGTTTTTTTTTTTTTGAGCCACTTGAGGGTAGGATCCCTGTATCATGGCTTTTCATCAATAATATTTAACTGTTTAGTGATTTTGATGTTCAAATGGTCTTAGATTTAGCTAGTGGAAGCTGTTTCTCCTGTGGCTTTTTCACATGTCCATATCATTTTCTTAGAGCACTTCCTTACTTTCTGGTATAATAAAATGTTCCACATTTATTTTACACTTATCCCACCTCAGTCCTAAAATTAGCCTTTTTTTAAGGAGTTGCATTTCCTGTTAGTGGAAAATAGTATTAGAGAGCAAATCTAGGTGTGTTTATTACTATAGTGAAATGTGTTTTCTTCTTGGACAGAGCTAAGAAACATACATGTATGTGTACATGCATACAAATAAACATATACAAGTATAATCTGTTCATGACAAGGATTAAAGTAATTAATTAACTAATTAATTTGCAGTATTGGGGTTTTGAACCCAGGGGTACTCTACCACTGAGCTACATCCCAGCCCTTTTAAACAAAAATTTATTTTGAGACAGGGTCTCATAAGTTGCTCAGGCTGGCCTTGAACTTGTGATCCTTCTGCTTCAGCCTCCCAAGTCACTGGGATTACAGGTGTTTGCTATTGCACCAGGCTAATCTTAAATTATAACTAAGAAGATATGATAACATTTATAAAGTTCTGAGTAAAGGAAATTAGAATCATACAATTTTCATGTTCCCTTTCAGTTAATGTCTGTGCATTTAATTTTTTAGAATCATAACATGACTGTTTTCTTAATCTTTTCCTCTTAATATATAAATATCTAAATTACATCATTTTTCACAATCTTCATTCTGTACTGCTGTGCTACAAATTTGCTGTTCTTCTATTCCTGAACATTTAGGGTTTCCGTCCCCTCCCATTTTTGCTACCATAACAAATTCTGAAGTGAATGTTCTTGTGCATATGCTTTTTCTTTTCTTTCCTTTCTTTTTTGATACCAGGCATAGAACCCAGGAGAGCTCAACCTCTCAATCACACTTCCAGTCCTTTTTATATTTTCTGTTGCAACAGGATCTTGCTAAGTTGCTTAGGGCCTAAGTTGGTAAGGCTGGTTTTGAACTTCTGATCCTCCTGCCTCAGCCTCCTGAATTGCTGGGATTACAAGCATGTGCCACTGCACCTGGCATGTATATGCTTTTTATAATTTAGTTTCTTATTAAATGATTGCAAGGTTTCCTAGAAATACAAATACCGTTTCTCAAAGGTTGGTATGTTTTCATGGGTTTTAATGTCTTGCCACACAGAATTAATCAAAATTTACCAAAGTCCATACCAGAATTAAATATAGAGATGGAAATATGTAATTTCTTTTTGCAAGGAACTGAATGTCTAATCAAAGAAAAAGAGATTTTTTCTAAAAAATTATACTGTGATAAATATAGAGGAAGACCATTTAGCCCACATTAGGAACAGGTAGCTCAGAAAGCTTTTGGGGAGGAGTGACAGTTGAGCTATGTCTGAAAATAAAACCTGGTAGAGCCTTAAAGGACTAGAATGAGTTACCTAGTATAGAAAAGAAGAGAAAGTAGAAATACATCAAAAAAGAAAAAAAAAATTTTAAGTAGAACTCTGGAGTGTAAGAAAACAGGGTATTTAGAAAGAACCTGGCATGCTTGAGAAAATCAGGTTGTTTGGTGTGATTTGCAGCCTGGGTATCTTTGGAAGAAATGAGAAGAGTCAGCCTACTCAAGTGGATAGAGGTTAAACCATGAAGGGCCTTCTGTCCCACCTTTATATTGATGCAACTGGAAAATCTTAAGCCAATAACTGATATGATCAGAAATTCATTTAATGGGAGTACTAGTGAAAATGTGGGAGAGGTGGTAGGGAGTCTTATGGAGGCTGTTGTAGTATCCAGGCAAGAAATAATGAGTACTTGAACTAAAAAAAAGTAGCAATGAGAGTCCAATTAGTATAAAAGAGATTGGATTTATTTATTCAGTACTCATGTAAATATTCTCAGGTCAACTTTTAGTACCTAATCTGTGCCAAGTACACTGTATTTTTTGCCAGGCACTGAGAATATGAGGTGAATAAAACAGCCATAGTTTCCCCTCTTATGGTCCATTCTGGTGAGAGAAACAAATTAATCATACCAATTACAAGTAACAGAAAAGTATGAGGTGCTGTGAGAGCATAGACCATGGACGCCTAACACTGGAGATTCAAGTAAGGAATTTTTGTTGTTGTTTTTTAGGTACCAGGGATTGAATCCAGGGGTGGTTCAACCACTGAGCCACATCCCTAGCTCTTTTTTTATTTTTTATTTTGAGACAGGGTCTCGCTAAGTTGCTGAGGCTTGCTTTAAACTTGCAATCCTCCTGCCTCATCCTTCTGAGTTGCTGGGATTACAGGCGTGCGCCACCATGCCCAGTTAAGTAAGGCCTTCTTAAAGTGGGATGTTTAAGCACATACTTAAAAGGATGAAAAGGATTTGGCTGGGCCAAAAGGGGAGGAAAAACATTTCAGGCAAAGGAAAAGGCTATATGATAATGTCCTGAGCAGAAAAGGCCAGTAAATTCAATACCTATACTATTGGAGCAGAATAAGGAAGGGTGGAAAAAGTTCAAAGGTAATACTAACCAAACCCACAAAAATTAGTGTTTAAAAAGGTATAATCTCAAAATGGATCTAAAGAGGAGATGGAATGGTGGCTTGGCGGTTGCGGTGCTTGCCTGGCATGCACAAGTACATGGGTTCAAACCCCAGCACCCACGTATACAACTAAATGTCAGAGCAGCAAAAGCCATGTGAAAAACTCAATAAAAATTGATTCATTCTCTCTCTCACTGTCCTCTCATTTTTTAAAAAAAAGATGTAAAGAAGAGATATGTAATATTTTCATTATCCCATCTTATGTTACTGACTTACTTTTTAAATTAAAAAGTTGAAGACATGTATTAATAAAAGATTGTAGGGTGCTGTGTTTATCTGATTGGTGGACTACACAATTCCTACATGTCTATTTTAAAACATTTGCTTCTTTTGCCCCATAAATAGATGTAATTTGCTAGCATGACTTTAGTGTTGTAACAGAACTAAAAGAACTAAGTCACAGAACTAAGAGATGTGAAGGTTCCAATTGTATGATCATAGAGTATCCAAAGAAAAGCAAAGCCAACTAAATAGTGATGATAGTTGGTAAAATCTTCGTGATAAATGAAGAAACAAAAGCCTGTTTGTGGGCCTTTTGTTTATGCTCAGCAGTGCTTGCCTGGCATGTACAAGGACGTGAGTTCAAACCTCAGCACCACGTACACAACAAAGTGTCAGAGCAACAAAAGACACATGAAAAACTAAATAAAATTGATTCTTTCCACTGTCCTTCTCTCTCTCTTTAAAAAACAAAAGCTGTTTGTAATTCGAATCTGAGAGATAACTATAAAATCATCTCCTTTAGGAAGCTCTGATTGGTAATTCAATGCCTGGGATGCAGTTCTAACTTGCTTGGAATGACAGAGTTTTTCCTGGGGTGTTACAGTTTTTAACCCCAGGAATATGTAACATTACAGAACTGATTTTGTATCCTATACTTTTTTTTTTTGTAGCCTATACTGTTACCATTTTAATATTAAGCTTAGGAATGGTCTATATATTTTAGATTATGATGTTTAGATTATGATGTTTTATCAGTAAAAGGTAGAGAATCTTAACTATGTTTATGATGACTAGACATTTAAGAGAATCTAAGATTCTCTGTATGTATAATAGATTTAGAGTTTAAGTACTCAGATCTTGTTTATTAATCAAACATTAAGTACAGAAGGAAACAGAATTTGTCAATGCATTCTAATGCAGTTTAAAAACTTAAAAAGTCCTCTTGAAAATGATTGTTTTTAAAATTTATAAAGTCTAGCCAGATTTGCAAGTTGAATTTAACAGTTAAGGAAAGATTTAAGTTTTTTAGTTAATAATTTTGATAAACATTTAAGTGACCCCCAAGATGAGGATGGTGATACACACTTGTAATCCCAGCTGCTCTGGAAGCTGAGGCAGGAGGATCACAAGTTCAAGGCCAGCCTGGGCAACTTAGTGAGACCCTGTCTCAAAATAAAAAATAGGGATGTAGATCAGAGAGAAAGTACCCCTAGGTTCAATTCCTAGTCTTGCCAAAAGCATAAAAGTAAAAAAAAGACCCCTGAGTAATCTTCTACACTCAAAGACAAAAAAGAAAACAAAAAGACATAAAAACATTAACAAAAAGCTGAGTCACTTCACATTTATGGTATTCCTTATAATAGGATGTGGTAATATAAATTAAAATAGCACTTTTTTGGAAAGTAAAAAGTTACAAAAATATTCAAACTTTTCTCTCAGAAATTCTAATTTTAGAAATCTGATTTAGGTGAAATAAATCTAAAATATGGAAAAAGACCTGTGTAGGAGTTATAGTATTCTCATTCCAGCATTAAATATAATAATCAAAGAAGTTGGGGGTGGACAGAGGCACAAGGGGAGTGAAATGTCTAATTCTAGGAAGACTTTATCATAAATTGTGGAAAATCTATTAGATTTACTATTAGCATCATCAAAAGGTGATGCATGGTAACATGGAAAGCTGTAAGTGCAAGATATAAACTGTAACTTGAATGATTTTAATTACTTGTTTTAAAAAACAGGAATAAATGAAAAAACAAACTCTTTTAACCCGTATCATGGTATTATGATTATAGTTACAAATATACATGTTAAAAAGGTTGTCTAGGGGCTGGAGCAGTGGCTCAGCGGTTATGGCACTTGCCAAGCAAGCACAAGTACGTGGGTTCAAACACCAGCACCACGTACACAATGAAATCTCCGAGTAACAAAAGCCACATGAAAAACTAAATAAATATTCTTTCTCTCTTTCTCACTGTCCCTCTCTCATAAAAAAAAAGCATATCTAAAATTTTGCATTATTGATATTGCTAAACTGTTGTAAAGAACATTGATATTCTGTGAGCTATTCTTAAACTTTGAATTTTTGTTGAAAGTTATAAACCCTCTCTCTAGAATAATGTGCAGATGTGAAGAGTTTGCATATAGTTTCAGAGATAAATAAGGGTTCATGTGGGTCCAAAGAAAAACTACTAAAGGAAAAATTAATCATACATATGGTAGGCAGAATAACTGTCTACTGAAGATGTTCAAGTCTCGAATCTAAATATGTCATGTTACATGGCAAGAAAGAATTCAAGTTGTGAATAGAAATTAAGGCTCCTACTGTACCTAAGATAGATTATCCTGAATTATCTGAGTAGACCTACTATAATTACAGATTCTTTTAAGTGTGGAAGGGGGAAGCAGAAGTCAGTAGCTATGATGAGATGTGAAACAGACTCAACAGCCATTTCTGTTTTTGAAGATGGGAAGGTACCAGGAGCTAAGTAATTGTTTGTGAGCTCTAAAGAAGCTGAAAAATGCAAGAAAACACTTTGGAGCCTCCTCCAGAAAGGATTGCAGTTCTGCCTGAGTCTTGCTTTTAATTGGTGGTAATTTGTTTGTGGTAATTTTATAGCAAGAGGATACTAATATAGTATTTAAACAACCATTTTCTCTGTATATTGATGTATGGCTGTGGTAGTTATAAGTGTCTATTTTACTTTTTAAAATACTACCTAAAGGTCATGAGGGCTCCCCCTTGTGAATGGATTAATACCAATAAAAATTAAAAAAATGCCACCTAAGTATTTTTCTGTATTTTTAAATAAATTCATAAAAGTACTTAAAAATCTTTTAAAAATTCTATAAAGTATGAGACATCAAGATGGATGACAACTATGTAATTAAACATAGTAGCATCTAGTTTACTACTGAAATTATGTACCTGTACAACATTTACTGAAATTTATTGGTAGGAATGTGATGAGTTTTCCCCAAAGATTTACCCATTTGTATTTTCTTTTTAAAATGTAAGCTTGAGATTTATTTTAGATATTGACAATTTCTTTTTCTTTCAAATAACTTGTATAGTTTCTTTTCATGGTAGCTAATTTACACATGAAGAAACAATTTAAAAATCTTGCTTAGAGGTTACTTATGGTAAATATATATCTATATTCTTTAATTATCAGCTTAAGAGAATATAGTGTTTCTAGCACACTGTTGGTGGAAATGCAGACTGGTACAGCTGCTATGAAGCAGCATGGAGATTCCTCAAAAAATTAAGGATGGATCCACCATAGGATCCAGCTATCCCTCTCCTGGGTATTTTCCCAGAGGAGTTAGAATCAGCACATTACAGCAACACAGCAAAATCTATGTTCAGAGCAGCTTAATTTACAATAGCTAAATTATGGAACCAACCCAGATGCCCCTCACTGGATAAATGAATCCAAAAGCTGTGGTATATTTATATACAATGGAGTTCTACTCAGCAATTAGAAACAACAGTATTGCAGCTTTTGAAGGTAAATGGATGGCAATGGAAGAAATTGTGGAGTGAAGTTAGCCATACGCAGAGACTCAAGGGTCAAATGTTTTCCCTCATTTATGAAGGGTGGAGCTAAGCCCAGGTTTGGGTGAAAGTTTGTCAGACTCATGTATTAGACCCAACAACGGTGTAGCAACATAATCTAGGGGAACCGTAGATATGTGTATGGCAGAGGAGAAGGAGGAGAGTGGGAGGGAGGTTAGGGAGGGATCTAGGGAGACAATCAACAACAGTAGCATATTCTTTACCCTCCTGAAAATCAAAATAATATTTATATAATCATTTAATTCTGGAGAATTCACAATCTAAACATTTATATCACTTGTAGGGACGAAATATAGAAGAATCAAGAGACTGGGGTGTGGGTGATGGGGTAATTCTGGTTTAAGAACATATGCCTATCAAATTGTTACTTTACATGCATTTATGATTGTATAATAACAACTCTAATAAAAAATTTTAAAAAAGAGAACATAGTGTTTATTAAGGGACTTATTTTGCAGTTGGGTAGATTTGTTTAATGAAGGATCAATACAAGTACTTTATCATCCATAAATGCTTTATGAAACATTTTATCCTATGTGATTTTTAAAGAATATCAATATTGGAGTTGGCTCAGCAGTTACGGTTCTTGCCGGGCATGTGCAAGTACACGGGTTCAAACCCCAGCACCCATGTATACAACTGAGTGTCAGAGCAATGAAAGCCATGTGAAAAACTCAATAAAAATTGATTCTGTCTCTGTATCTCTCTCCCTCTCTCTCTCACTGTCCTTTCTTAAAAAAATAAAAAAGCATCAATATTAAGTTACATGGCGGGGGGGGATTTTATATGCATCTGAGAATGTACTTCTGTTTTGGGAAATTTACAGCCCTAATTTTTAGAAATGCAGATTCATATATAGCATTTTAAACTCTAATTCTGTTAAGATTATGGGCTTATTTTGAATTTTTTTTCCTGGATGGGTTGTTTTGCTTCCATGTTCTGACCACAAATCAAATGAATTAAAAGTCATTTACAGTTAATAATAATTTAAGATTTATTGAGGAAGTGCAAACATTTTACCCTCTACCAATAATGAGACCTAAAAAGGGATAAATCCTCTTGTTTCAAGTTATCTAGTTTTTAAAATTGGTGTGAAAATGCTGGCCTTTGGATGAAATGAATCCAGGGTTTTGAAACATTGCTTTTAAAACAATGTGAACTTCATAAGACCTTAATAAAGGGAATTTAACCTATTCAGGTGTGGAATCATAGAATCTTAGGAGTTAAAACATTCCTTTTTCTTATTGCCACCCACTGTCCAAGCACCCCCTGAAGCTACTAAGAACCAATTTATTCCTACCTATTTGTGAGGACCCTTTAAATATGACTTGTTATTTTCAGTTATTATAACAACTGAATCCCTACCCTGCTAAAACATACTTTAATGATTTTTTAAAATTTCTTTTCATTTTTTTGTGATATCACCATCTTGATTTCCTTTTTCTGGTCATGTTCCAGTTTTTTTTTTTTTGTTTTTTTTTTGTACATGAACATTCATGGTGATTTTATTTGGAATAAATAATCAAATGTGAAACAAACTGAATTTTCTTTAACATGTCAATGAATATTTTTAATAGGGCCCCTTTCAAAAAGTGACACCCATATGTCATATATTAATATTATATAATAGCCTGAAATCTACCAAGGGTGATATTAACTTTTTGTCCTACTTGTTAAAATTCTTTTATTTGGGGAGCAATTTTAGATAGTAAAAAGAATAAATGGATCTGTTCTTGACAACTTACCCAATGAAAGTGAAGAGTTAAACTTTATGTTGAATTAAAAAAAGCTTCTAAAATTATACCTCATAACTTTCTTAGAGACTTCAGTGACTTGGGATTAAGTCTGTCCAGAAAGTTAAAGAGGATGGGGATCAGGAGTCTATTAACATTCATTTCTTATTTATTTTAATGAACAGAAGTAAAATTGAGGTACTCTCAGTCTCTATGTAATATGACTGAGGATATGTGACTAGTTCTACAAGATAGTTAAGTCTCATGCTACATTCTTAATACATAAAATTTTATTTCTTATAGAACAAATCTGTGGGGAAATAAGGAAAATAAAATATATCACATTCCCTACTGGCTAAGAAATGCTTACATGTTTAAAAACAAATTAACCTTTTAAGGCAGCTCTGAAGAAGTAGTTTATTTTAAATAGGTGAGCACTTTATAGCACTTGTGGGAATACTTTTTCCTTTTTTTCATCATATAGGATTAAGGCCCTATGTTTTTAATTTAGTCCTTTAATTTTTGCTGTTAACATTTAATTTACTTGATGACCCCATACTGTTAACTTCTTGCCCCAGTGAATTCTGGATAATACATATAGAGTGTATACTCTATATGTATTTTTAAATACATTTTTAAAATAAAAATTTAAAAATAAAAGAGGTTTAATATGAAACAGAAGATTAAATTCATTTCAACTGTGTAGAAAAATATCATAGATATTTAATCAAAGAACTTTCTTTCCATGCTGGAAGATGTATTTTTATAATTTTTTTTTTAAAAATTAGATGTTCATGCTATTGGTAAAACCCAAAGCAGACATGGCTTAACTGTTAATATTTTTAATGAACTGCAAGACTACTCATATAGTATAATAGATAAAAAACCTTTCCCCAAAAAGATACTCTTACAGAATGTGACTAAATCTAACAATTCCCCTACTGGCCTTTTTGTACTCAGATTTCATTTTCTTTCATAAAAGTTGAAATTACTGAAGTTTGATCCTTTAGATGTAAAAAAATAGATAGTACATAGTTATTAAAATTCAAGGCTTCTTTTAAACCATTTGATGTAAAAATACTTTGTACACAGCTTTTATTTGCCTTAAAACTAGACCTCTGGACTTGTCTTTGAACATTTCACCCATAATTATCAATACATGTACATTAAAGAAAACTGAAAAAACAATCAGGAATGATTGGATGGCATTGTTTCTGAAGGCCTCTTAACAATATATCTCTCTCCCCATCTTCTTTCCCAATTTACAATGGAAGGCTCCATATTTGTCTTTTTATATTAACATTACTGAATTTTATCCATTTAGCATTACTGAATACTATCCTTTTTTTCTCTTCTTTAGGAAAACTGCAGTTTAATATCTTATGGGATAGAAGTCTCCATCTTTCAGCATGGTGGAGAGACAATGTCACTCTAAGGGTACACTATGAGTGTGCATTTACTTTAAACATTTTGGTTGTGAGGAATTGTTAAAAAAACTGAAGGAGCAACATACGTTAACTGTATGAAAGTGGAGTGGGAGTGAAAGGAAACTTGGTTTGTATGGAATCTAATTCCTGATGTGTATGTGTGTAAGTATGTGGGTGGTGTGTGTTTTAAAGAAATTCTGGTGAGGGGCTGGAGAGGTGGCTTGGTGGTAGAGTGCTTGTTTGGCATGTGTGAGGACCCAGGTTTGAACCCCCCACCACATATACAACTAAGTGTCAGAGAAACAAAGACCAGGTGAAAAAAATAAATAAAAATTGATTCTTTATCTCTTTCCCTCTCTTAAAAAATATGAAAGAAAAAGAAATTCTGGTGAATTAGCAAGGTGTAAAAATTGTATTTTGTTATATGCCCCATTTGCTTTATGAAAAAGCCACAATTACATTCAGTGGATTTATGGTGGCAGAATTATGTTTGAGTTGAAAAGTGTATTAAAATTGAGTAAAGATCTAGTAGATTTTTATTATTTCAAGATTCTTCATTTCTTTTTCAAAGTAGAAATAGAGGATGATAGTTGTAGAGAGGAAGTTACAGGATTGAGGCATAGTAGCTAAATAGAAGACAGTTTGATGTTAAAAAGTGAAGGAAAGAACGGAGAGGAGAGATTAAAAGAGGTGGAGTACAAGTAAAGCAAGTTTCTGTAGGAGAGGAGATCAAGGATTCAAGCAAAGAAATTAACCTAGAAAAGGAGAAATTGTGCCTCTTAAGACTGGAAGGAAGGAGGTTAAGATGGTTTATGTAAAATTTGTAAATGTACAGCAGGAAGGTGAGAGAGTTCATAGACATGAGTTTTGATGTTTTTATGATAAAGGAAGCATAAAAGAGATAAGGATAGAGGTGAAGTAGCAAGTTTGAGATGAAGTAAGCTGGTATAAAATACATGCCCTAGAGAATGGAAGAGGGAATTAACTAGGGAGAAAAGTTATTGGCAGGAAAGGCTGATGTACAGAATGCAGACTGGACAGGAAAAGATATCAAGCTGTGGAAGGCTGTGCTTGACAGAAAAGGGAACAGGGGGCTGGAGCAGTAGCTCAGTGGTTACGGCGCTTGCCCAGCATGTGCAAGTACACAGGTTCAAACCCCATCACCTACGTACACAACTAAGTGTCAGAGCAACAAAAGCCACACGAAAAACAATAAAAAATTGATTCGCTCTCTCTCTCTCTCTCACTGTCCTTCTCTCTTAAAAAAAAAAAAGAAAAAAGAAAAGGGAACAGCTGAGGAATGGAGGTTAATAAATAAGAAAGCAAGTATTCTGGGAGTAATGAAATGAAAAAGCTGAAAGTATAGGTGACTGTAGTTAGAGATCAATGTATTGAACTCCAAGGCTATGGATTAATTTCCCAGTGATCACAAGCTATGGCTCTGGATATGGGTTGCTGAATGAAGTGGATCTAAAAGCTGTTGGAATCAGGGGTTCAAGGATTTTGGTTGGGTTGTACATAAAGATTGCAGAAAAATACAGGGAGGCGGATACTGTGAGCAAAAGACCAAAGTCCTGAATGGACAAGAGAGGGAATGACAGGCCAAATAAGTAATGAGAATGAAAGAGAGGAATGAAAATTTTCCAAGATTGTTTGATCATGCCCTTTTTTTCTTTTCCTGGTCTCATAAGTTAAAAGTAAAAGACTGTTTTATGCAATACTGCATATATTTGTTGAATTAATGAATAAGCAAGTAATAACCTGCCATTTTTATTAGAAGCAATGAATAATAAATATAAGTATGTCAGTTATAGAAAAACATTAATAATCCCATCACCCATAAATAATCACTGTCAACCCGTTGTTGAGTATTTATTTTTTGGTAGCGGGGATTGAACTGAGGGGTACTCTACAACTGAGCTACATTGCTAATCCTTTTTTTTAAATTTACTTTTATTTTTAAAGAGAGAGGGACAGTGAGAGGGAGAAAGAGAGAATCATGTGCGAGTACACAGGTTCAAACCCCAGCACCCATGTACACAACTAAGTGTTGGAGCAACGAAAGCCATGTGAAAAACTAAATAAAAATTGATTCTCTCTGGCTCTCTTTCACTGTCCTTCTCTCTTTAAAAAAACAAAACAAAAAAAAACTGGTAAGAGGTAGATTTCATGTTGCATATTCTTTTTTATGTTACATATTCTTACTACAATAAAATAAAAATAAGCAAAAAAAGCATTTTGATACTCCCCATAAAACAAAGTAGACCATTAGAATTTTCTTGTCTCTTATGCTTGGCACTCAAAGCACAAAGCTCAGAACTGTATAATTTTAGAAAAAAAGAGATAAGAGGCATGATAGAGGCTGCTGAAAAATGAGAAGGCCTAGAATAAAAAAAAAAAGCAAGTAAGTTCTTCTTAACCAAAATGAAGCATTCATTGGCAGAAGAAAGAATAATGTCACAAAATCAGGAGAAATTTCTGATTTCTACTTCTTACAGATTTCTAATTCTTGTGGATTTCTATCTAGTAGTACTGTAAAATTTTATCAAACTATGAGTTTTATTTTTAAAACATGTAAAAAAATCAAGCATTATAGGGCTGAGCATAGAGTCACCCTGTTCTGTGAGGTAAATTTTCATTTCTAATTATTAGGTATGATAAAAATTGTTACTCTATAATAATGTTAAAACAAATGTTTGGTAGAATAAAACAAAAGATATTCATATAACTTTTATACCATCTTCTTGAAAAGGGCTGGGCTATAAAAGCTAATATTTTAAAGGAAATGGAAAAAGATTTGATCTGATCTTGTCTAGTGAGTTTTTTTGAAGAATAATGAACTTACGTTGTTAGCTATGGGATTAAGCATTAATTCATGTTGAATTGCTCCTATTCAACAGTCTGGCATCTGTACACAAAAGATTTACATGGAATTGATTTTAGCATTGAAATCTATCTGGAATAGCTTCATCCTTAATATTCAATTGAAAAATTACAGAGCTCTAGAATTAAAGTGATAATAAGCAGATACAGACCAAGTAATAGCAATATAACAAGGAACTAAAGCAAGGATCATAAATAAGCCTGTAGGGTTTTTGAATTATAACCTCCGTAGGAATGTGTTTTTTAAATTGTGAATGTTTCAGTTGATTCATTTTTAACCACTTTAAAATTGTGCAGGAGATAAGAAAGTGGAGTATATCCAATTTAGATGTATAAATTGTTAAAAAAGAGTGTTAAAACTCTTTTCTGTACATTTTAATCTGGTGGAATTAACAGTTTTCTCTCTTCTAGATTACTTTGTAAAAGAATATGCCATTTTACAGGTGAGAAAAACTGAAGCTCAGACAAGTTGTGTTAAAATGTATAGAGGAATCCAGTGTGTATTCAAGTCTGTTTATCCCTAATATCCATGTCTTTAACCACTGTTTTGAGAAGTAAATGCATTGATATGTTACAGACTAATTCTTAATTAAGATTCACCTTCATAGAAAAAGAATTTCTGGAATGCTCACTATCCTTAATTCCTTTCCCTCCCACTATTTTTCTTTTAGGGTACTTTGCAATTTTTAATAAAAATGAGTATTTCTTCTGCAATTATCTTCATGGTTTTTTCATTAGAAAGAAGATTAAATATGTTGCAGAGGTGATTTAGGAAGTCTTTTGCAGGTTAATCCTAAACTTAAAAGATTACCTTGTAATATATTATCCAGCTATTATATTTCTCTCAACAATAAGCTGTAGATTGAGCACTCTATTACAAATGCTAAGAGTTAAACAAATTCTCCCAAGTAATTTCATGGCATCCCAGAACAAAACCCAGAAATATTTGTAGGAATAGAAGAATAACCAACAACCAACATGATAAAATTCACAATGCCTCACATTCACTTAAAGATTACCAGGCGCACAAGCCAGAAAATAATGACTCACAATGACAAGAATAATCAATCAACTGAAAATGAACTTAATTGACACAGATGTTAGAACTAACAGATAAGGACATTAAACATTATTACAACAGTATTCTCTAGTTTTGAAAAGCAAAGACAAGGAAGATTTTAAAAACAAAAATAAACAAACAAACAAAAATCTCCCAAGTTTCAATTCTAGGAATGAAAGCTATAATATCTAATGAAAAATTCACCAAATGGGGTTCATGGGCAATTAGGACAGACAATAAATATTAGTAATCTTGAAGACATAGCCAAAGAAACTATTAAAACTAAAGAGAGAAAAAGAATTTTTAAAAATGACAAGAAAATCAGTGGGCTGTGGAACAGACTTCTAAAGGCTTACCATCCATTTAATTAGTTATTGAAGGAGAGGAGAGACTGAAGTAGAAGAGATATTTGAAAAAATAAATCCAAAAATTTCAAATTTGTTGACAACTATAAACCCACAGATCCACGAAGCTCAACAAGAAGAAAACTAAACCAAGACACATATAATCAAATTGCTTAATACCAATGATAAAGAGAAAATCGTGAAAGCAGCCAGAGAAAATATTTATGTTATAGAGGACCAAAAAGACAGCAGATTTCTCATCAAAAACATTTCAAGTGAAAAGACAGTGGAAGTACTGAAAGAAGAAACTATTATTCTAGTATTCTATACTCAGTGAGACAGCGTTAAAAAAAGACAAAATAAAGATGTTTCAGACGCACAAAAACTTAAATATCCTCATCATCAGGCCGTACCATAAGAAATTTTAAAGAAAATTCTTGAGACAGAAGGAAAATGATACCAGATGGGACTGTATAGATCCACACAAAGGATAAAAGGTACTGGAAATCATAGCTACATGGGCAAATTTATGAGAATTTCTTCTATTTAATTCTCTAAGGCAATCAATGATTTAGAAAAAAATGACAACAATGTATTGTGGAGTTTATAACATAAGTAAAATATATGACAATAGTTTAAAGGCAAGAAGGGGGGAAATGGAAGAATGATGTTGTAAGGTTATTTCGCGATATGAGAGGTGGTTTATTTATCATTTGAAGGTAGACTTTCATAGATTAAGGCTGTATTCTATAAACCCTATAGCAAGACAGACTTAAATCTAATGATATCAAGTGATCACATAAAATGTAAATTATTTAAGCATCCATTTAAAAGATTAGGCTGGGAGTACTGCTAAGTGGTAGAACATTTGTCTAGTGTATGTAAAGGTCTGGATTCAATCTCTTTTTTTTTTTTTAAAGAAAGAGGGGACAGATAAGGAGGGAAGAGAGAGGGAAGAATCTTTATTTAGTTTTTCAGGTGACTTTCATTCATTGGACACTTTATTCTGTACATGGTGCTAGGGTTTGAACTCATGTACTTGTGCATGGCAAGCAAGCATCATAACCACCAAGCTACCGCTCCAGTCCCTGGATTCAATCTCTTAATACTACAAACAAAACAAAGCAAAACAAAACAGTTTAAAAGGCAAAGACTGTCAGATTATCTTAAAAACAAATTCAGCCAGGCATGGTAGAGCACGCCTATGACCCCAGCAACTGGGGAGGCTGAGGCAGGAAGATTGCAAGTTTGAAGCCAACCTAAGCAACTTAGGCCCTATGCAACATAGTGAGACCTTGTCTCAAAAAATAAAAGGGGCTGTGACTGTGGTTCTGCAGTTAAGTGCTTCTGGGTTGAATCCCCAGTACAAAAAATAAACACATACCCCCAAATCAGCCGATTAGATAATATCAGTAAGAAACACATTTTGCATACAAAGACACAAAAACATTAAGGGTGAAAGTATAGAAAATGATATATCTTACTGGTGCTAGCATTAGTCAAAGGAAAAATGGTATAGCTATATTAATATGAAATAAAGTAAATTTCAAAGCAAAGAATATTACCAGGGATAAAGGGCTCTTCATAAAATAATACAGAGGCAAATTAATAAGGATTAATGCTGTCTTTTTGGTCCTCTATAACACTTAAGCATCCTAAGTGTTCCTATCCTAAATAATAGAGCTTTGAAATATGTGAAGCAAAAATTGATAGAACTACAAGGAGAAACAGACAAATTATATAGTCAGAAACTTGGATGCCCCTCTTTTAATAATTACTAGAACAAGTAGAAACTTAGCAAGTTACACTCAACACTGTCAACTTGTCTTTTCTAGAACACAATTTATTAACAATAGTAGAATACAAGTACTTTTCAAAATATGTATGTGAAACATACTCAGACAGATCATACTCCAGGCCACAAGTCAGCCAGCTATGACCCTGAGGCCAATGTAGCTTATTTTTGTATAATCTATGAACTAAGAATGGTTTTCATGTTTTTAAAAATTTCTTTAATGAGGGTTGGAGTGGTGGCTCAGTGGTTACAGCACTTGCCTGGCATGTGTGAAGACACAGGTTCGAAGCCCAGCACCACATACATAGAAAAGTGTTGGAGCAATGAAAGCCTTATGAAAAACTAAATAAAACATTCTCTCTTTCTCCTTCTCACTGTCCCACTGTCTGTCTCTTTTAAAAAAAAGAAAAAGTCTTTAAAAAGAAAATACATGAATAATACTGTGCGTGGCCCACAAAGCTTAAATTTATCTTTACAGAAAATTGAACCTATATAGAAAGTGTGTCAATCTTTGTTCTAAGTCATAAAACATGTCTTAATAAATTTTAAAGAATTCAACTCATACAAAGTATGTTCTTTGACCACAGTGGAATTAAATTAGAAATCAAAAACAGCTATCTAGAAAATCCACAAATGTTTGAAGAGAAAATAACGTACTTCTAAATAACCTGTTGAATGAAAAAAGCAACCTAAGGTGAAATTAAAATTTTGAAGTGAATGAAAATAAAAATAAGACATATCAAATGTTGTAGTATTCTAAGGCAATACTATATATGGGGGAAACTTAGAAACAAAATTCCTGTATAATAAAATTACCTCAGGTTCTCTCATAAGAACTAGAAAACAAAATTAAACCCAAAGAAGCAAAAGAAATGAAATAAAGATCAAAGTTGAAATTAATAAATGGAAAATAAAATCAACTAAGAATATCATTGAAACTAAAATCTGTAAAATTGGCTAAGGCTGATCAGGGAGAGAAAAAATGAGAGAGATGACACATATTACCATTATCAGGAATGAGAGTGATTACATATTATAAGTTCTTTGACATTTAAAGGATAATAAAGGAATATTATGAAAAACTTAAGGCAAATAAATTTAACAACTTAGATGAAATGGCCAAATTCCCTGAAAGCCAAACTATAGCAGCTCACTCAAGAAGAAGTAGATAATCTTAATAGCTACATAGCTGTTTTTAAAATTGAATTAGAAGTTAAAAACATCCCCACAAAGAAGATAAGATATTTTCAAACATTTAGGGGGAAAAAGTACACAATTATATACAAACTCACCATAAAATTGACCTTTTTAAACTAGAAAAGAAAATCTGATCATCTCAATAGATATGTACACACACAAGAAAAATTCTATTTTCATTCCTGACTAGAAAACAAAACAAAACTCAGCAAACTAGGAATGAGAGGTGCTTTCTCAGTCAGATTAAGGACATCAACAGAAAGCCCACAGGTAGCCTTATAGTAATGATGAAAGACTGCATGCTTTCCCTCTAACATTAGTGACAATACAAAGATACCGCCTCTCTTTTTTTTTTTTAAGAGAGAATCAATTTTATTTAGATTTTCATGTGGCTTTCGTTGCTCCGAGACATTTTTGTGTATGTGGTGCTGGGGTTTGAACTCATGTACTTGCGCATGCCTGGCAAGCACGGTGACCCCCACTGAGCCACTGCTCCAGTCTCTCCTCTCACTATTTTTAGTCAACATCAGAGGTTTTGACCAGTGCAATCAGGCAAGAAGATTAGATAAAACACTCAGACTGGAATGGATTGAATAAAACTGATGAAATCTTGAGTTTCCTCAGCCTCTTTATAATTTTCCCCTGCTTACTTCTCTCCACAGGACACTACTGGTCTGCTTTCTGTCACTGCAGCAGATTATAGTTTCTAGAATTTTATGTGTACTAGAATCAAGCAGTATGTATGCAATTTTTTGTGAGAAATTTATATCTTGCAATCAAAGTACAGCCACAGCCATTTAATTTTCATTCCATTTCCTTCATTCGACCCTAGTGTTTCATTTGATTTTTATATTATAACTTTCACATATATATCAACAGGCCTGAGAGTTTATCAAGAAAGCTTGAATTCTCTACCTTCTAGTGATGTGCCACTTAATCTGACATACATTAAGTTATTTTTTTCCTTCAAGGTATTTCTTTCTGGTCAACTGGAATATTTTCTTAGCATTTCCATAGAAATATCTGTGGGAATGGTGCTATCTAGAAAATATAAATAATTAAGTATAAGAAAATCTCTAATTTCTTCTTCACATAGAAGCAGTAGATATTATCCTGGATTTTTGCAGTACTAAGCTATTCCTCAGTAATTTCATGAAGAAATTAATGTAGTGGAACACATTCAAGGAATCACTGAGGTATCAGTATAAAATTGTTTGAAGTGTAGCCATGTTTTCTATAATAGATTTTTATACAGTTTAATTAATAGTCATTCACTCTCTGGCCTGTGTCTTCATCCACACTGTCTTCTAGCTACAAGGAAGTTGGGCAACCTTATACATAAAAGTCATTTCTTGTGATGCCAAATTAGTAGCAGTTTCTCAGTCATTTCCTCTGCTTCCACCATTTTAAGTATACTAATATTTAGCTTGTTTAGATTTTCCCCATGCCCTAAAGTATTAGGTTGCTAAAGAAAATTGATCAGGTAATATTGCTGTTTGTCTTCATGCAGCCATTCCACATATAAAAAAATCAGACATTAATATGAAAGAAAACATGGGGGATGAAAAAGATCAGCCCATACAGAATTTTAAGTTTTACTAACATTTACATAACATACTTCCCATTTAGGATTTTCAGAACTGACTAACTGAGGACAGTCTGAGGGTATATATTTTTTTCTTAACCACTTCAGAATTTGCGAGTGGTGGGAGTGATAGGATAAGACATCAGAGTCCATGTTTTCATTTCTTGGCCATACAGATAAACTTCATTTCCTAGCTTCTCTTTCAGTTAGGTGTGGGCATTTGACTAAGTTATAGTCAACGGAATGAGAACAGAAGTGATATCCGCTAGTGTGAGTCTTCCTGTAAGAAAATCTCTCCTAACAGAGAAGACTCCCCAAAGAAGATTTGGAAGTTGGGTATTAAAGACCTAAATACAGAAAGACCTTGGAAAATAGGTATTGCACTGTTTACTTTAGCATGAAACAAATGTGTGCCGTTATTTTTGGTTATTGCGGCAATTAGCTTATCCTAATTAATTCAATATAGGAAACATATGCAATGTCCCTATAATGCAAAACTTCAGCGGGCACCATTTACATTGTAATGTATATAAGGAATAGGGCTGTTGCTCAGTGGTAGAGTGCTTATCTAGAATGCGAAAAGCCCAGGGTTCAGGACTGGAGTGGTGGCTCAGTGGTTATGCTGCTCGTCTGGCATGTGCAAGGACATGGGTTCGAACCCCAGCACCACATACACAATGAAGTGGCAGAGCAACAAAAGCCATATGAAAAACCAAATAAAATTGATTCTTTCTCTCTCTGTTTAAAAGAAAAAAGCAGCAAATCAATCCCCAGTCATTCACAGCAAAACAAAACAAATGAAACTAATACACTGTAATATTACCTAAATGTTATGTGTTTCCTGAAGCACAGTTGAAAGGCTACAGGAAAGTGTACATAAGGATACATTTATATATTCTTCACAGAAGTGGTGCAACACTCTGGCTTGGCCAAAAGGACTCTAACTAACTTGCTCATGGGTTTTTATTGTGGATAAGCACCAATTTGTGTAAAGGCATACTTCCTTTTTGTGTCTGTGGTAAAGAGAAAGGTGGAATGGAGCATCCATTAAGAATTGGAAGGGGAAAATGTACACCTATGATCCAAATCAGATCTCCTAGATTTGTAGAACAGTGATGGTTACATATTTTTCTGATAACCTCTCCTTCCCTCAAAAAGGAAATGCTTGCTGCTCTCAGTAGTAGAGATGTTTTTCTAAACTTTTCTGGGCATCATTTTCCTCATCTGTAAGATGAGAGTTGGATTATTATGACCTCGATGTTCCCTTTCTTCACTAAAATTCTGCCAACTTATGTAATGTTCAGACCTATTAGTAGAAATAATTTTTAGCATGACTGTTCCTTCAGAATCCAAATTAATTCTATAGAGGTGCTTAATAGTAACTTGAAGTATTAAAAAAAACATATTTAACCTTCAGCAATTCACATTGGTAAATAGGCACAACAGAGTTCCTACTCTTCTTCTAAACAAAACCTATTAAATTGAAAAGATTTTTAACCGAGGATTTTTCAGAGTAATTTCAAAAGTAGTGTGTCACCTCTGTAATTTCTATACTTTACTCACTGGGTGGGGAAGGATCAAAACTAATGCATAATGTGGTAGCTTTTTAAATAATGTATGAAGCATGATACAATAAAGTCAAAACCTCAAAAACTAAAGGGCAGATTATGTAGTTTTTCACTAAATTTACCAGTTAAAACCTTAAATTTTTCTATCTCCCTCCTCACTTCTCCCTTTTTCCATCCTTTTCTCCTCCATTTTCATGTTTCACAAAGTCACATTTTTGAAATAACGAGTAAAAATGATTCCTTGCATCTTTTTTTTTCAAAGCTAAATTTACATTATCCAGATTTTATGCTGGCATAGAATTAATTGGCTTTAACTCATATTCTTTTGCTGCAGGAAAGAATGCAGAAATATGGGCTTCACTCAGGGATGGCACTATTTTATAAAGGAAAATGAATAATAGGTTCTTTAAGATTGCCCACAATAAAGTTTTTATGTTGAGAAAAGGGCATGAATGGCATAGAATAGATGAGAAGGAATTTGCTGGGTGGGGTGGTACATGTAATCCCAGTGGCTTGGGAGGCTGAGGCAAGGAGGATAGCCAGTTCAAAGCCAGTATCAGCAACTTAGGCCTTAAACAACTTAGAGAGACCCTGTCTCAAAAAAAAAAAAAAAGGGCTGGGGATGGGAGGTGCTGGAGCCGTGGCTCAGCAGTTATGGTGCTTGCCTGGTATGTGTAAGTATGTGAATTTGAACCCCAGCACCACGTATACAATGAAGTTTCAGAGCGGCGATATGAAAAACTAAATAAAATTGATTCTGTCTTTCTCTCACTGTCCCTCTCTCTTTAAAAAACAAAAAAACAAAAAAACAAAACAAACAAAAAAAAGAGCCATCGATGTTGCTCAGTGGTTAAGTACCCTTGGGTTCAATCCCTGGTACCCAAACAAAACAACAACAACAACCCCCGCCAGAATCACACAGTAAACTTTTTGTTCCACAAAAGGAACACTACAGAAAAGAGAATCATAACAGTATTTTGACTACTAGTAGACAAGTATCAATACTAAAATATCTGTATATAATTGCAGAAATAGGGAAACAATCTAAATATTTAAAATGAGGAGATGGGTATATAAATTTGGGTGTATCCATATGTTGGAATGTTAAACAGATATTAAAAATATGTTTTCAAAAATATTCAGTAACAAGAAAAAATGGTCATTATAAACCAAATAAGAAAAACAGCATGTAAAACTCAATGTAGTCATGTGCCACATAAATAACATTTTGGTTAATGGTGGATGCTGTATATCATGGTGATAAAATTATATTGCCTAGTGACTTTTGTATCCCTGTCTTTAAAGTGATGCATGATTGTATGATATTTAGTGTATAGAATTTAGTTTAAATGCAATAAGGAAACATGCATTAAGATTGGTTTTTCTCTGGCTGGTGGGATATTACAAGGTGACAGTACTTTTCTGTGATTTCCAACATTTTTCTTTTTAACACAGTTCACAATTTTAAAACATTTTTAAATTAGTTAATACCCCACACATATAATATGATCATATAAAATCTGTATACCTACATATATATTTATTTATTTATATATTTATTTATTTATTTATTTTTACATATATATATATATATATATATTTCAGTATATCAAAACCAGACCCAAAATAATGGATTTGGCAGTTTTCAGAATGGCACTGTAACAGAATACTTTCTTTGACATTGACTTTATATTGAGGTCTTCAGGGCACTGAAAGGGCTGATAAGAGGCACATGTTTTCAGAATTTCTGAAGGGGCATGCATTGTATGAAAAAGCATAGAGGCTTCCCTTGATTTTCATATTTTGAATTTTAATAAACCTGTAATTCCGAACATGCTAAATGAATGCTTTAGTTTTTCAAGATATAAAATGGGGGTCATTCAACACTGATTAAACAATGTTCAATGACTGAAAAAATGTAGACAATTGAATACATATTCAAATCATCTGTACATGCATATAGATTTGTGTATATATACTTCAAATTAAAACAAAGGATTCAAAGGAATAATTCATATTCTGAGTAAGCTAAGAAATATGTTATTTATGCTCTTGGTTTCAAATTTGCAAATATATTGGATTATATTCCCTCCCAAACCATCATCCCTAACCCTGCAGTTCTACGTATTGATTCCTGCATTTTCTGTTTAATTATGTGATATATCTCTAGGAAACTAGTGAAGAGACCTAAACTCAAGATTAAAAAGTTAAGTTCATTTTCTACCTATTTTTTACATCTATCCTGTAACATAGTACAGATTTCCAAGATAATTTACCCAGGTTTATGTTCTATATGTCAAATAAAAAGGAGTTTTGCAGCTAAAATAAAGTTTGAAAGAGAGGAGTGGCCAGAAGCACACTGAGTTTACGAGCACACACTTGGAGACCAGCAACTCCAGGTTCAAATTCTTAAACCAGGGGTGGGGAAGAAATAGCATGAGGAAGGACTGAGGTTATAAAGAGTAAGATTTATCAGCAATGTACCTGTTTGGCAAGAATAAAGGATTTAGATAAAATAATAGAATTAGAGGGTGAATTTTAAAGCTTGAAGGGACTTTAGAGATCGTTTAGTCACAATCCTTAGTTTTGTAAAGGAAATTGATACTTGGTCTCAATCCCAACACTAAAGCTAGTGTTACCTACGGTTCATGCCCCTCACCCGCCACCCCTACTGGAAACCAAACCCAGGGCCTTGTCACTGAGCTACATCCTCAGCCCCCTGGGTTTCTTTACACCCCAAACTGGACCCATTTTACTTTCTGCTACAACATGCTACATCTGAGGTTGGAAGTAGAATAGATTATAGAGAGAACTGAAGATCAGACTAACAAGTTTGAGCTTTGTCCTGTCTATGCTTTATTTTGGTAGAGAACCAGGCACAAAGGAATAATAATGATTAGAGTCATAAAAGATTTATAGAGGACATCTATATTTCCTAAAAATTCTGTATCTTTAAATTTTGCTTCCTTAGTATAACTTAATTTTTTTTAAGAGAGAGAAAGAGAAAATCAATTTTATTTATTCCTTCATCTGACCCCTGTTTCTCTGACACTTAGCTGTGTATGTGGTCTAGGGCCTGAACCTGGGTCCTCATGCATGCCACGCAAGCGCTCCAACCACTGAACCACCATTCCAGCCCAACTTAAACAATTCTTACGGGAGAACACAAATTATGTCTTTGTCTCATTTAAATAATACTTGGTAATGGAAGTGACTATATTAAAATACATAACAATTTTATTGGCTTATTCATTTGCTTTTGTTAGGCTCTTGCATGAGTTAGTGGTGTACATGTGAGATCAAAGTGCTAGTGAGTTGGGAAGTGAAACTGTTGGGTAAGCATTTTTGGAAATAGGAAAAAAAAGATGATGATACCTTGGAAAACGGAAGTATTAGGTAGTAGTACATTTAAGCTTATGTCCTCAAATTGAGTGTAAATTTTGAAACTCTTCCCCCACAAACAGTTTGAAGAGCAGATTTATCCTTCAAGATTTAAATATTAAAAAAAAAGCCAGGTGTGGAGGAGAAAGAAAAAAGAACCCCCTTCTGGGGTGTACATAATTGTGATTGTTACCTATTTGTACATGCAAACAATATCACAATATAATTTGACCAATATCAATCCCCAATATTTCCCCTTTCAGGGATGCTTTTACTATTTCATTAAACTCTTAGTGAGAGAGTTGCTAATCAACAGATTAAAGGAACTTAGCCAATTAATTGATGTATCTCTTTTCTAACCATCCACATCACCATCATCAACTAATACACCAAGTGACCTCTATGTTAAAACACTTAGAAAATTATATTAAAGAATTAAATTTTACAAGTTGCAAGATATATTTTGGCATTTTTATTAATATTCCATTATTGTGGATTTCAAGAATACCAAAATTTTCCCTTATTCAACAATACACCAATAAATGGGAAAAAAGGCTGTTCTCTTAATTGATGTGGTGCACTTTTCCAAGCAAAATAATTTACTTCAAAAAGAACTGTCTCCTAAGTGCTAATTTTTGATAAACACAGAAGAGAAATTTTTGTTGCTTATTTTGGTCAGCTGTGAGATTCAGGTAAGATTCTGTGATCAGACATCACCAGTTAAAAAAAAGGTCTCATGTAGAAATAACTGGTAATAAACTTACCTGATAGGGTTGATATAAGTTTTAGAGTTGTATGAAAAGTACTTAATATAGTGCCTGACTCATAGACATTCATCAAATAGTAACAATTAAAATAATACATAACATTACCATGCCTTCTCATCCGTTACTTCCCTACATACGGAGTGATCTGAAAAAACGTGAAGTGTAGTTCATTTAAAAACACTGTTTTAACCCAGGCACATGCCTATAATCCCAGCAGCTCGGGAGGCTGAGACAGGAAGTTCCGGGCCAGCTTCAGCAATTTAGCAAGACCCAGAAGCAGTCAGGAAAAAAACAAAAACAAAACAAAACAAAAAAACAATTACCTACAACCTAAGGCATCAGAAGCCAAAATAATATGTCTCAAAAATAAATAAATTTGGAACGTGAAGGAATGAAATGACAGCTATAAATTAAATTCTAAAGTAGAAAGGTTGGTAATCCCAATTAATTCTTCTGTTATCCACGATGATGATGTCCCATGTCTTCTGTCCTAAACCTCCCATATCTCTGCCCACCCCTCACTTCAAATCATTTCAAGTAGAAGTTGCAACATGAGAAATTCATCTTCCCGCATGAAATCTGCCAACTTGCTTTCACTGTGTTCATACATACTATCTTCCTGTTATAAAGTAAAGCACACCCCTCTATTTGTGCTCTGGATTCCATCTTCTACATATTCAAAGATTGTGTACATGTAATTATCCCCTCCATTTCCTGCACAATTTCTCCCTTGAATCACCCTATACTCTGCATCTCCTCTCTACTTATTGAATAGCTATCTAATAAAGACCTTAAAACATTACATTTAAAATAAGTCTTTTCATTTTCTTCCCCTCCACAATTTATTTTTCTCTAAGTCTTCACCCATGTTAGTAAATGCCATAATTTTTATCCAGTGCTAAGTCAAAACGTAGAAATAAACCATAATTCCTCTTTGTTAGTTATTAAACTGTTATCTCTCAGCAATAAACTTCCATACTCTGCTTTTGTAATGCTAGTATTGGGACTCTACAAACTATGTTTTTACTCTGCCAGCTGAATTCCTGTTAGATTCCATCAGAAAAGAGTAACAGGGAAAGTCAAGGAAACAGGGAAAATAACTTGCCTTTTCTTTGTTGGCCTACATTAGTTGCCAGCATTGCCCCAGTTATAGGCCTGGCAGTGGTAGTTAGCTTCAAATTTCAACTACTTTCCCCTCCCCTACTGCCAGCCCCAACATACCTTCTCAAGGGTACTAGCAGCAAATGGGTAGCACCTCCTTCTCTGTGGTAGAGGTTCTTCCTCCCTTATCCTCCACTAAAATGTAAGCTTTATAGAGGAAGAGATGTGATCATATTTATCATGGTGCCTGGCATATACAGTAGGACAGTTAACAAATAAATTGTAGAAATTAATAAATCATAGTGAATGGAGAAGAAAAATACACCAAAGCAATTGCAAAGAACATAATATGGAAATGACACAATACAGGCTGATTCATGTCCCTAAGAACATAATGCAAAAAATGAGTCAGAAAAAGCACTTAAAGATGTAATAGTACAGAACTTCCACAATGAAAGCACTGAATCTGTGGAATAAAACATTCAAAGAAAAGTATTCAGAATTGAGGCATATTCTAGTTAAGCAATTGATCATAAAGAAAGAAGAAAAAGCTTTTCAAACACTCAATCACAAAACAAAATCACAAGAAAGAGGAAATCATGCTGGCCTGGCACTTCTAGGCAATAGATAAAGCTGGAAAACAAACAAAAAATATCTGCACAGTTTAAAGGCAAAGCCAGTATAACCCTAAACTATTATATCCAAATTGGTACCATTCAAGAATTATTGAAAAAGGCAAATGGCATTTGTGGGTCCTTGGTGAGGGGGGAACCCAGTGAAAAGCAGATGAAATGTTAACTCATTAAGTAAGACAGAACTAAGGCATGTTCTGAGCACTGGATTTTAAACACAGATCAAGACCTCAAAAACCAATGAAATGAAGATTATAGAAATAAAAATTACAATTTTGTAAAAAAAATTATATAACTAACAAAAACATTTTCATAGTGGAGTCTGTTGACATTTCTAAATTTGAAACGTATAGATAGTAGTCTCCAGAGTCTTAATTTAAAATTTTTTCATGATTTTAGGAAGTAAAGTCACTTGTGGCAAAGAAATTTTCCTCAAAATTCAGTAGTTCCTTCAGTTTCTTCTGCCAAATTTTACCCATCAGCTTTTGCTCATATATTCATATTAATAACTTTACTACCTTGAGGACTTATTATCTTTTCTTGGTGCTTAAAGATCTTGCCCAGGTATTGAAGAAATGTACATTTTTATTGACTTTGGCAATATTTCTTATAAAATTGCATTTTGAACTCACAGAAAGGTAAAGAAAAATAACATAAGGGATCTGAATTATTCTACTTAATAAAAACTAAGACTTTACTGCTTAATGTGTTAGCAGCCAGAACATCATGCTATTAGCTAGCAATACTGTATTTTCTTTATTGAATTTATTTTTGAATGTGCCAGTTTCACTATAGCACTTTCCAAAATGTTACTAAATGCTTGGTTTATAAGGTTAAAGAATTTACTAGATAATTATTTTGAAATAATTTCCCCAACCCAGCCTTCATTTGAGATTTCTAGAGACAGACTGGCCCACTTCCAAATTTCTGTTAAGTTATCACTAGTGTGAAGTCATTCTATAGATAGAGTAATGAACATTTTAGCATATGGAAAAATAGCATCTGTAAAAGTATATGGCACCATTTGGTTAGGGTTGGTCCTCCTTTAGGACTGCATTACGTAATTTAAAGGTGTTTACTTAGGCTCCTTTGGGCTGCCTCCATGGTAGCTATGAAGTCACAGAAAAGAACCATTTGGAGCCTGATAACAAAGTCTGTTAGTTTAACATGAATGTCGTGTCATATTTTAAAAAATGACTGCTGTATAAGAAATTTTAAAAATAGTAAGTACACTTTATTCATTTTATTTTTAAAAAGGTGACTTAGAATCATTAATACTACAAAAATGTTATATGTATATGTGCTCATTATCTCCATGTTCTTATTTAAAAGCTTGTATGGTATGAATTTACAGTGTGACTCTGGACTCATAAATAATTATGCAAAATTACCAGAAAGTATAAGTCTTTAGGAGGGTATGAGTTATTGAAATGGGCTAAGCACTGTTTTTGTCTCTAAATCATAAAGGAAGCACATTTTTCTAAGAGAACAGCAAAGATATATAAATTAATACTAGTTTAGTGAGAATTTTAAAGAGTCCTAGGTTATGATGATATTGGATTGAAATTGGAAATAAAGGCATGAAATCATGATTGTGAAAAGAATATTAGTTTATAAGAAAAGATTACCTTGATTACTCAGAGAAAGCAGTATTCTCAGTTCTTTTAGAGAATTTTTGAGCCCTTTTACTAACCGAGTAACTGTGCTTGTTTTAAAGAAGAATAATGAAGTATGCACTGTAAAAGTGGGAAAAGTGCCATTTAACTTTTTACGGCCTACTTAAATTAGCTCAGGATTAGCTCTGCTGACATTTAAATGTTTGGGTTTTTTTTTTTAAATTCATTCTAACATCAGAAAGGAACATATTTGGCTTCTTATGTTTAAATATTTTAAACATAAGAAAATGTTTATAAATCTATCTGAAGTTATTATGTGTGATTTTAAACATTTTGCAAATTCTTTGACACTCCACCCATTAAAAGGTAGAGTCTAGATTTCTTTCCTTAGACTATGTATGGCCTTAATGATTTGTTTCTAACAAATAGAATATGATAGATATGATGCTGCATGACTTCTAAAAACTAGGGCATAAAAAGTGATATAGCTTCCACCTGGCTCAGTCTTGGGACCCTTGGAACACAGCCACACTGTTGTGAGGAAGCCCAGACCACACAGAGGCCATGTGTAGGTGTTCTGGCTGATAGCTCAGTTAAGGTCACAGTTACCAGCTAGAACTAATCACTAGCCAAGCTAGTTGAACAGCCTTCAGATGATGCTAGCCTCCAGCCTTGGAGCTGCCCTGCTGACACCAAGCTGAGTCTTGTCCACACTGCATTTTCACAAGCAAAGTAATGTTGTGTTAAGCCACTGAAGTGTGTGTGGCAGGTTTGGTTGTGTACTTGAATCCCTGCTTCCAATAAATCTCTAGCTTATGTTAGCTAGTGCTGGTAGGAAGGAGATGGAGGAAGTAAAGGAAACCCCATTTCCCTCTACTTTTCCTTGTTTCCTTAGTCAGGCTGCCATCTTAGCAGCTCTAGTACCAGTTGATGGAGATTAAGCATAGTTTTGAAGAGCCACAGGAACAAAAAACACTGTCACAGGGACACAGTTTATCTTACATCTTTTCCTTGATTTCCTTCTCTTCTTTCCTACGTATCACCAATTCCAAAGAGGAGAGAAAAGCAAGATTTAATCTCCTGCCTTCATCACTTGTCTGACTTCAAATCTGTGGAAAAGTAATTATGCTTTCATTTTCACAGAAAGAGTCCACAGTCTTTTCAGTATTATAAAGAAATTAAAGCAGCAATCTTTCCATTCATTACAAGGAAGCTGGATTTACCTATCAGTTATATGTTAATGACACCACTGTTTTTAGTCATCATCATTGTCCTTCAAAGATACCTCCAGCTCTTCTCTTCCCCTAAATGCAGGTGTTCCCCAGGGTTCCCTTCTTAGGCCTTTTCTCAATACCCTTTAAGGTCCACCTCAGTTTCTCCCATGGTTTTTAGCTACCACCTTTATTTTAAAGACTCCAGAGTCAGAGTCAGACTTTACTTTTAGCCTTTCTGGAATAGTTCTCTGATATCTCAAATTCTACAGGGAGAAAAAAGTTCTTTTTCCAGGCCTTGAGGCCCAATCCTCCTAGTCTGGATATCCATTGTTCCACACAGCCTTTTTTTTTTTTTTTTTTTTTCCAATTCCACCTATTCCAGTTACTTTTCTTGAATTTCTTTATCCCCACTGTCCCTGGGTACACAGCAGTGGTCCTAGTTGATTCTTATTCAGATCACAGGCTGTTTTACATTTCATCTTCCGGTCACCAGGACTCTTACCAATGCATTATTTTCAAAATGTACACCTGACCAAGTCATTTCCATCAACAAATCCTTCCACGACTTTCCTATAGGTTTTAACGTTCAGGCACAACAGGAATTTACTTGCAGAATAAACCTCCCTGAAATAATAAGCAAAATTTTAGTTTAAGTCTGTAAGATAGCTTTTTGGATGGTGTATGTGTCTTCCCAAGGGTTAAAAAACGAGCAGAGCGCAGCTACACCCCACAGGCCTTTAATCCCTATGGCCCTGGAGACTGAGGCAGGAGGAGACTCAGGCTAGCCCCAGCAACTCAGAGGAAGCCCTAAGCAATTAGACCCTGTCTCAAAATAAAAATTAATAAGTAAATAAAAAGGAATGGGTTGTGGTTCAGTGGTTAAGAGCCCCTAAGTTCAATCCCTGGTACCAAAACAAAACCTTGTAGATTTCAAGCAAATAAGATCAAATTCCTCAGCATGTTATAAAAAAGGTCCTGCATGATGGAGCCACAGGTCCAGCTCCCTTTTTACCCCTCTGACACTCATACTTTTGTTGTTCTTGACTACAGGCTCCTGTATATTGTTTTGCTCTCTCTGCTTTAGCTCCCTTTCCTCTTTCTTAGGGGACCTAACTTTGGGACATCCAGGAAACCAACTCTCTTTCAAGAAACAGCTCATATCACACTACCTACAAAAAGCTGTGCAGGCTAAGCAAGCTGGGTGTAAACTCTTGTTTTCCTGCATCCAACTTTGCAAATGCTCTTAGGCTCTACCTCCTGTATTTCCTAACGGGAGCTGTGGGGAGGGGGATTAAAACCATAAAATAAAGCCAAAAGAAACAACGATTTAAAAGTATTTGTGCTGGGGCTGAAGTGGTGACTTGGCAGTTACTGTGCTTGCCCAGCATGCGCCAAGTACACGCTAGTTCAAACCCCAACACCCACAATAAAGTCTCGGAGCAACGAAAGCCACATGAAAAACTAAATAAAAAAGAAAGTTTCTCTCTCACTGACCCCCTCTCTTTAAAATAAAAAAAAAAAGTATTTGTGCAACATTTATACACTGTTGAAGAACCGCATACTGTAATGTTTCCTAGTGCTTTTTTGGGAAAAAGCAATTGGGCGGTAAACATAATTTATAATCCACCAGATTTTTGATGTTGAATAAATGCCACTGAAACCTTAATGTTAGAGACTATCGAATAGGGACTTTCATCATCACGGAGTTTTATGCCCTGCCACTATATGGTTATGTGCATACAAATCCTGTAATTAATAATGCAGGTTTTGATATTCTGGAATCTACTAGGACTGATGAGTCTTTTGTACAAAATAGTGCACCCTAGTTCAACAACTACCAGCCAAAAAATAAGTCTAAGGTCACGATGCGTCCTCCAATTCTCCATCTACTTCTGGAAAACGTTCCGACTTTTAAAGATTAATTGTTCCAACGAGCCGGTTGGTGAGACTGGCTGTCTTACAGCACAAGCGGTAACAGCCAAATCATTTTTCTTTCATAAGTTAAGGGAAGTCTTTTAATTGTTCCCTCCTAAAGGAGCTCTTTGCTGTACTCCCGGGCTAAGTGTATTTCCCTGCTCTTAGAGCATTTACCTATAAATAGCGCTCACCGCGCTGAGTCACTAAAACCCTGAGTTTCCCCAAATAGCACCTAACGACTGCTGGAATCACGCCCCTCGGAGCGGTAAGAGACTGACCACACACTCGCCGGGCTGGCCGTGGCCCTGCGCCACAGAGCGGGTTACTAACCACCCGGCGCCCCGGGAACGCGGGCGAGGCCGCTGCGCCCCGGCCTGGAGTCTTGAGCGTGGGACCTCACTGGCGCGGACGCCGCAGTCTGGACGCGGGGACGCGGCTGGCTGAGGGACTTGGCCTTGACTGCATAAGGGTCCGCCCCCGCCACCTTCCGAGGCGGTAGCTGCGGGGGGTAGGCACCGGCCTCGGCCCTGGGCTGGCCGCTCACACAATGGGGCGCGTCGGGAGGGGGCGGTCGCAGCTCCCGGGGAAGCAGCCAAGCTACCGCCCTGTGGCAAACCCTTTTCTAACCTCTGCCCACTCCCCACTAGAAGACACGGCTGCCGGTATTAGGGGCAGGGGGTGCAGCAATGGGGGAGGGAACGGAAGTGCCCCCCCTGCAATCGGGGTAGTGACGTCACCCCTACAGTCAGCCTGTAGCGGGGGCGTCTGCCCGTCATGTGATACAGACCCCCACGCCCCGCTGAATCCCGCGCGCGCGCGCTCCCTCCCCCAACCTCCACTCCCACCTCTCCCCCGCCCCCTCTCTCCAACTTTCGCCCTCCCAGCTCCAGCACCGCTGTCAACAGCGCCAGCTCCGCCCCCTCCCCCGCGCCCAGTGTAACCGCCACGGAGGCGCAGCGGGCGCTCGCGCTCCGGTCTCGGACTCCGGGAGCCCAGCGTGCCCCAGGTCCCACCCTGCCCCCCCAACCCTGGCGCACTTGGTGCGTGGGCACTGGATCCTGGGAGCGCGGCAGCTTGAGGCGATAGCGCTTCTATTCTCAATCTTCCCACCGCAGCCTGAGGACGAGGCGGACCAGCCGAGTCCGAGCGGGGGGTTGGGGGAGAAGTGAAGCGCGGGCAGCAGTCTCCAGGCCCTTTCGCCACCGGGGGTCTGTCGGCGGGCGGGAGAGGCAGTCAGGAGCCTGCCTTGACCCCCACGCTGAGGCCCGCGCCTTCGTTCTCCCCGCCGCCCGAGCAGCGCACGCCTGTCCTGCTGGGCTTCGTCTCCGGCTGTGGCGCGGGCACAAGCCAGTCGACGAGCTGCCAGGCTCTGATCGCCTCCACGAGCCCCCTCGGCCACCCCCATCGTGGACTGTTGGGGTTGCAGATTTGGTAGCTGTCGCTGCTGCGCCTCGTTCAGTTTTTTTTTTTTCCCTCAATTTCCTTCTAAAAGTGGAGATTTGGGGGAGGGAAAAGAAAATTCAGTGTTTAAAGGGGCGGTACGCACTGACCTGTCAACGGTGGAGGAAGACCCCCGGTCGGGGCGAGCTCTCGAGCCCGCGCAGAAACGGGAGCGCTCCCGCGGAGCGGCGCGGCGGCAGCTGTGCCTCAGCCAGGTGTCCCCCCTCGGCGGGGCCTGCGCCGCCGCACCCGCCCCCTCCCCCGGCGCTGCGCTCCCCGCCCCATCGCCGGGGACCAGGGAACCCCCCAGCTCGATTTTTTGTGCAGTTTCAGCAAAGCTCCGAGGAAGTTGGTCCTTTTGTTCCACTATTTATAGATTGCGTCAACATTGCGAAAAGGAGAAGGCGGAGCGGTGGCCCCTCCCCCTCCCCCTGCCGGCTCCTGGGAGAGAAAAGCCCCAGCACACGACCTAAGTACACAACGCGCCAGCCGCCCGCCCCCGGCCTCCTGCTCACTGCTCCCCCCTCCTCTCAGCCTGGGCCAGAGTGTTGCCAACCCCGTCACGTGCCAGCCAGGGAAAACCAGCTCCCTGGGGCTCCGCGCCGCCCGCCAACCTCCGTGGCAGCGGCCTCGCCCAGCTGTAAGCCCAGCTCGTGGAGTCGGGCCGCAGCCCAAGTGTCGTGCACCTCGTGGGCACTGAAGCCCTCGCCACCCGGCAGGGATCCCCCGCTCCACCGCCTGTGCGTGTGCTCCCGAGTGTCCCGTGCGTGTTTCCGCCCCTCTATTCCCCTCCAGCTCCCGGAGCGCCACCGCCCTTTTCGCGGAGTGCGCGCGCCTTCTGACTTCGCTTGGGAGCCAGGGGCCTGACGCGTCCCTCGGTCCCCGCCACCAGGGATAGGGTGTTAGCCCCTACTCTCCGGCACAACTGGGGAAGGGCGGAGTCAGAAGGGCTGCGGAGGTGGCTCACAGCCGCTCCCCGGCGGGCGGGCAGAGCGCGGGAAGCCTGGTGCGGGCATTCGCAGACGCTCTCCCTCCGCAGGTGCAGAGAGGCGTTGCTCGAGTTCATTTCTCTCCTGGCCGTTTAGGGTCTAAGCGTTTTGCAACCCTTAACCGCAGTGGGGAGAATGTAGTTTTTGAGGAGTTATTGTTTTCTCACAGGAGTTACTGTGGCAAAAACATTTGAACTTTCCTTCAAAATCTGATGACGAAATGATAGGCCTGCCATACCCACGAAGTGAAACTGAGCTCCCAGCCGGCCCAAAGTCTCTGTTCCTGGGTTCCTTGTAAACAAGGAAGGCGGTAAACACGAGAAGGCCTTACAACAAACCAAGTGGAAGTGTCTAGTTTGGGTGTAATTTACTCTCGCAGCTTCCGGTCCACCCCGCAATGATTTATTTAGATCGCAGTTTATCTTTCCAGAATCAGAATAAAATAATTTAGTCTGCCAGATAGCTGGTGGAGAAAAACGGGGGCTAAGCTGGAACAAGGGCTAGAAACGCTTTGGACCTTTCCGGGGAGCTGGACTGTGATAAACAGTCAGAAAGGATGTTATTTTTTAAAGATCCCAGGGGAATTGTCCCCGCGCGTTCACCCTCCTACGGGCCAAGTGCAGGCCGGTGGCTGGTGGTGGTGGTGAGGACTCTGCAAGGGCCCGTGCTCCCCAAGCAGGGCTTCCTTGGCTGGGAACTGGGCTTGCCCAAGCCTGGGAGCGCTTTTGCCCAGGCCTGATGGGTCAGCTATAAATTTTCCTCTATGTGGGAAATCTTTCCAGCCTTGAGTATCTTTTGGCGGGGTGGAGGGAGCGAGCGCGGGGAGCAGACCTTAGTGGATGGGTTCAAGCATTCAAGCAAGCAATGTGTGTGCCTGCTGTATAAAGAAGGAAGCAAGAGGAAGTAAAGCGAACTTGTGCAATGGTTGCAGTGTTTCCCAAGTGTGGAGTAGAGTGAACCGCTTTGGTTGCCCCACACCTGACGGTACTCAGCCTGGGGCCAGAGCCCACTCTTTATTCTCCAGTTTCCTTCCTATTTAGTGGAAGGCCGTAGGCGCCCCTCTTCTCGTCTTTGTACCCTACCTAGCCGCCTGCATTTGAAAAGCACAACCCTCCTAAGAAGGCAAATTCGTTTCCGCGCCAATTTTGTTGCATCGGTATCTACAAAGCGCGTTACTATTCATGAAGAAAACAACTGGCACCTCATGGCCCTTCCTGGCCCTAGGAGGGCCAGAGATTGGCCAGGCCAGCGCCTTAGCCTCGTCTCCCCGACCCCAGCTTCCGACCAAGTTGTGTTGTCCCAGCCACTTTGTCAGGACACGCGCTGTTCGCCCCCACCTAGTTCTTCTGCGGTCTTCCCAGCTGCGGAGGAGGGAGCGAAAGCAAAACGAAAGCACTCGGGGCGTAACAGTCGCAGCGGCTCCCCTGAGCGCGGCCGTGGGAGGCCAAGGTCTGAGGTCGCGAAATGAGGATGGGGGCCCAAGCTGCTCAGAAACTAGGTGGGAGCAGTCCCCGGAGGGCACCCAGAAGTTGCCAGGATCTGCTCGGTGCCCTGTACCTCTTTTTCTCTCCTGGGAAGAGCGAACGCGAATAATAAATATACCAACCCCGCAGGGAAAGTTTGGCCAGTTTCTTGAGTTGAAATTCAAGACTGTGACCAAGCGGAAGGTATTCAGAGGCAAAAAGGAGTCCTTCGGGGTGAGCATTGGCCCCCTGCGGCAGATCCCCAGGAGAGGCCAGGGCGAGCGAGAGCGCTACGAGGGCGCTGTGAGGGCTCGCAGAGGCCGCCTGGGACTCGAGGCCCTTGAATTCGTGCTCCTCTGAAGTCCGATAAGCACCCCTCCTCCCCTCAAAAATCAGAATTCTGTACTGTATAAAGACTTCAGGAAACTCTGGTGACATCCTTCGTGCCGGTCCCTTGTCACTGCAGGGACAAGGGGGCCCTGAACAGATTTGGAAGAGGGACAACCCGAATGGACGGCCTTGTAGGCTGCAGGCTTTTTCAGTGAAAGGAAGGCATCCTGCCAGGTGAAGGTAACTGCCCGCAACCACCTCTCAGGGATAGCAGCCGGTGGCAATCAGGTCAGCTAAAATTTGCCCTTGCTTCCCCTCCTTCACCCGCTTCCTAGTGAACCAACAGGGGCATATTGACCTGGAAAGAGCTCGCTCTGTCACTCCAAGAGCAAAAGGTCCGAAAAACCGCATCTTGTCTTGGTAAACACTTAACTTTATTTTACTTAATAACATCTTTGTTGTGGCAATACTTACGGGCTTGAGTGTTTTAAAAATCTGTTGTTCCTAAATGTGGAAACCGTTTTCTCTACGAGTAGTCGGGACTGTTTTTCTCACAGTCACCTGAGGTAGGACGCAGCCAAGGACTGTTACATCTCTAGCTGTCCAGAGACGCTTTCGTACAGCGCCTACTCGCTCTTTAAACTCCGAGACTTGGAGTTGTGTGCTTGTTTGCATGGTTCAGCCGCTGCATCGCCAAATACTCATTTCACTACAGTACTCAAAAACCGGCTGCAATTTTCAGAGGCAGAGTGGAGTTCTCTTGGGCGAACCTCGGGAAGGCAGTCTTGGTTTCCTGCTAAGGTTTTGCCGGTAACACGCAGTAGTCATTCCCAGACTAGCTTTGTTGATTTTCATTCCTCCCCTCTTTACCACAAGGGCAAATACCAGAAAGTCTTAACTGAAAAAAGGACGGCCCACACCACCCAAATTTCTTTACAAATTGATGAGAGGCAAGCTACAGGTGAAATGGACCCTTAGACTCTTCCTTTAGAAAACCCCTTCCATTAAAAACAACAACAAACCCCAAAAACTCTGCAAAAGCTTTTTGACTCAGACTATAAAAATGCCTGCGCTCACTATGCTCCCCCTTTAGTTTCATATGTGGTCACTTTTCTCACTTTCTTGCCGAGTCTTCCCCCTTGTAGCCTATATTTGTGAAACAGGTTCCATTGGGTTATTTTGCTAAATTGGGAATCTATAATTATGAAGTTAGTCTTTAAAAAAAAGTACACGCACGCCTTTGAAAACCCGTGGTTTTTATTCTATCCCCGCCCCACTTTAAAAGTCTACACGGTTACAAATGATGCTTTGCATGAGCTAGGTTCAGACTTTAGTGCATAAAACGTTATCCATCTGGGCCCTCCCCAGAGCCATGAAAGTCCCAGCTTGTGCACGCCACTGGATCCCCTGGATCCCGCAACATAAACCTAGATTTGGAGTCCAGTGTGGAAACAAATCTGTCCCTTTCGCGGTGAAATGGGAACATGCCCAAGTGATGCATCTGGCTTTAGATTTTATGAGGAATATGATCTGGAAAAGGGAACGCCTGTTTCTGCAGCGGCTACGCGCCCCGCGCGGGTCCCCTGGGGCTCCCTCTTGCAAACGGCTCGCCCGGCCTCGACCCGGAGGGCCTCAGCCGACCTCTGGGCGCCAGCCTTTGGGTTAACCCCGTTTCAGCGCGCTCTCTTCCGGGCCTCGCCTGGGGTCGCTAGCAGCGGCCTGACAAAGCTTTTCGACTAGAGGAGAAAGTTTGAGGCTGCAGATCAGATGTCCTTAAAGGGGCTGGAGAAAGAGAGAGGCTCTTTGCAGTTAGTGCCAAGAACCTCGGACACCCGCTCTCATCTTGAGGCGAAGGGAGCTATCCTGGGGGAGCACAAGTGTTCCCGAGACTTTTGCCAAAGTTTCCAGAGTTCGGAGGTAGCGGGTCCCCCCACCCCCTCCCACCACTGTGTTGTTTCACAATCTCTTCTAGGCTGCTTCAGGAGAGACCCAGGCGGAGGATAAGGGGTGGGAAGAGAGGAGGAAGATGGACCTTCGAAGTTTCCCACCCCAAGGCCAGGAAAACCTCCAAGGGGTTAAAATGACGTGGTGGAGTGGGTGTGGGGAGTGGTGCCAGCGTTTGGATGGGAGGGGAGGGGCGGGAGAAGCAGAGTTGGGGTGCAGGATCCTGGAAAGGGCCAGAAAAACTGGGAGCAAGGGGAGATGTGAGGCGAGAGTTTCTGCTATTGGGGGCTGGTTCCCAGAAAGACGCCAGACGAGCCTGGGGCCAGCAGCAGAGGAGCCGAACAGTGATTATGGAGCTTGTCAGCTCCCCTGGACAGGGTTATGTCAGGAGAGCGCCCTGGCACCGAGTTCGGGCAGCAGGAGGAGAAACTCCCCCTCCAGCTCAGCGCGGCTGGGTGCTGGGCGGAGCAGAGGGGCAGGCTGTAAGTAAGCCACCCGATCTCTGGCCGCCCGAGGTCTGCAAGTCCTTCGGAACCCAGAACCCGCAGTGGAGTTTCTCTAGTCAACCTGGAAAAAAAAATCATCTCAAGTTACACCCCTCAGCCCGTGGCCCTTTAGCGCTGGTGAAGTAGGTGGAAAGAACTCGGGGAAGGAGGACCGTTCAATTTAGAATGTCCCAGAGTTTCCACGTTTGTTAATTGACTGGGAATCTTGGTAGTTTCACAGGAAGCTGAGCCCATTTCTCCTACCAGAACAGGACTGAAGGAGTGTTCCTCTCAGGAAGGCTAAAGTCAGTCTCCACTGGGAACCCGAGCAGTCCTTTCCCAGGTTGCCAGGGAGGGAGCATCCCCTGGAGCAGCCCCACGTGCGGTCAGAGCCGGACTCAGCTGCGCGCTGGGCTCTGGGGCCAGCCACCTACCCAGCGTTACAGCAGGAAACGCTTCGTCGCGTTTTCGGTCTTCCAGTCAAAACATTTGACTGAATCTGGAAATAACTTTTTTGATAGTCCGGAAAAAACCCGGGACAAATAGAATCACCATCAGGCTTGCGTCAGGGAACCATTTCCCCTCTGGACTAGAGTGAGATTATTTTTTTCATTAGTTGTGGGAACTGAGTTTTTGATGATTTACCTGCCTGCTACAGCTCCTAGCCATATTCTCTTCCCTTCCTTTCCCGCATCATCTGGTTGTCAACCTACCCCCAACCAACCCCTCAGCTTCATGTTATCCATTGTATCGTATCCATTACAGCATATATGGCCTGGCAGTTTTAGGCAGTTTTTATCAACAGTCAATATAAGCCATCATAAGAGTTAACATAGCTCTCGCAAAACCACTCACGTTTTCAGTTCCTTTAATGCAGAGACAGAAAAGCTTTGCTATGCACGTTTTCTTTTTTGCATATCGAATTCAGTGATGGAGCTCTCCCAATTACAAGTCCTCTTCTCTCAAACAATTCTAGGAATTTATTTTTATAGGGACCTAAAGGGTCAGGAGAAACTTAGCATGTGCTAAGTTTCACACTTTCACTCCCCTGTCCCCAGACAAGGATTAACACTAAACGATGTGATGTTATAGGCTAAACAAAAAAGACTGTATTATCATTAGACAGGACTCTCCCCACTAACCTTGGCTATTTTGTCACTTCAAAGAAAGAAGTAATAAAAACGAAATTCTTGCAAATAAAATGAAATTATGAAAGCTATACATATTAGGTCTAGATGCAGAAGATGGAAGTTTCAGTTTTTTTAAATTGATGGATAATTATTAATGTGAAATAAGATATGTAAAATTAGTCCTATCAGGATACCCACACATAGTAGGTGCTCAATGGTTACTCAGTCTCCCTCTCTTTTCCCCCCTCCCTATTCTTGGAAATTTTGGCAGGAGATACGGACTTCCCAGTAGCTAAGGAAATTATGCTCAAACTTTGCTTCTGGTTCATGTAATCTTCACTCACTTAAAAACTCACAAAATTTATCCAGGGAACTTTAATAGCATATTAAAACTTAATGGAAATAGCTAGAAAAATAAAAAGTATGGTGATTACATACATATAAATCCGAAACACATTAAATTAATTCGAATTTTTCAGGGGCTGTAATAGGTAACAATTACCATTTGATTCCGTTTCCCTATTTCTACAGTAAAAACGAAATTTGTGGGCTCTTGCTCACTTCTAGCGTTTCTGCTACAGCAGCCTTCGCCCACAGACTGATCTATCTCGACTTCATATCTTTCATAGTGCAAATTTATCTTGAAGCTATTCAACTATTATGAGAGATACTTGTGATCATTTTTTCTTTAAAAAAATAAGAAAATGAGAAAGTTTGTAGCACCCATGGGTGGAGAAAACCCACCTACCAGCCCCTCCTGCCCTTGGTGCAGAGTCGCTAGAGAGTAATGTTGCCTGGAGCGACTTCGCAGATCCTGCCTGGTCACCAGCTTGTTTTCTTTGGGGCCCATTTGTGGGGAGTAAACAGACTCGTAGAGAGTTTCCTGGCAACTTTGTACTGCATTTTAAATAGAGAATTCTCGCAGTTTACCTCCACTTACAGGCTTTCCTGCCCTCAAATTGTTAATAAACACGTAAATATATAAATATCCCTCCCTCCCTTCTCCTTTCAAATGACGAGGCCGGTCAAGGAGTCGGGTGAAATCCTGTAAGTGGTGGGTCTCAGCCCCCTGGAGCCAGGTTGCTCCTCAGAGAGAACAGAAAAATCGCACCTAATTAGTCTTTGGCTCCCGCGGAAGTGCGCGCGTGGGCATAAGGCACAATGCGGTTGCCTCGCCTGGTACTCTCAGGTTCAACGAGTGGTGCGTGACAGAACTTAGGGCGTCAGTATCTTCTTCAGGCGCTCTTTGGAAATCTGTGAACAGACGGAGGAACGCGTTAGTGGCTTCGGGATTAGTGCTTTCCTCTTTTGAGGTCTGTTTAGCTTGTTATAGAAAAATACATCATACTTGAACATCTACAAATATCTCCCCGCCCTCTACTCCAGTGGTCACGGGTGCGAATGTGAATCCTCCCAAGTCCCCTCATCAGGTTCCTGCTCTCTTAGAGCAAAGAGCACGGCGCAGAGGTCACAGTAAGTTCAGCGCCGCACTTTCAAATCAGAATTGGAAAAGCAAAAAACTTTCAAGCCGATCCGGAGCTGCTGTCTGGGGCTCAGGCCAGCGCCCCTCAGTCCTCCTCCGAACGAGAAAGTTGTGGATTACTGTATGTTACGCAAACTGGACGCCAAGCAGGGAGGGCCGGAGGAAGCCCGAGCTTGCCTTCGGTGGGGTCCTGGCATCAGCGCAACCAGGGCATGTTATTTTTTCCAACTGAGCAACTGAGACTTGAAGGGAGCCCCCAACCTCCACCCCACCCCTGCGGTCCCGGAATAACTCCAGGGGCTCTCCCATCTGCATGTGTAGGGGTCGGAGCGAGTGGCGGCTTCCGGGACCTCTAGTGTCTCACGAGAGGCAGTTAGGACGCCATCGCGGACCCGGCCAGGGCCCTGGGAAACCCACGCGGGCTCCCGCGCAGCAGCAAAGCCGGAGGCGTTTGGGCGGCTCGGTCAGGAGCGAGGGGCGCGCAGGGAAAACTGTTTCTTGAGCTGCACAACCAGGCAAGTCTGGCGGGAAAGCGATCAGGGGCGGGAGGGAACTCAGTTCTCGTCCTGGATCTTGCCAGTCTTGGTCAGTCGGAGGAAGGACTCCAAAGGGAGTGAGGGTCCCTAAAGCCTTGCAGATCGAGGCTTGGGAGAAGAGAAGCCTTGCTGGACCCGGTGACCCAGCTAAGACCGCCCTCTGGGCGTCAGGCATAGTCTGGTCAAGGTCATCCAGTCCGCTGGCCTACCCCTCAGAGAGAGAATCTAAGCCATGGTCTGGAAGCCTCAGGCACCAGTGTAGACCCAGAGAACTCATAAGGGCATTTTAAGGCCCTAGACTCCTGGGCAGGAGTTAGCTCAGGTTTCTTTGCCCAAAAACGATTTCCCAAGTTTCCCAGATCTGCAATCAGTAATCTCAAGGCCAACTGCATTCTTAGGATCCTATGCATGTTGTTGGCTGTAGAAGTGAATTTAGAATCCTCTGTAAGTGAGGGCTCACACAGAAAAAGTGTGGGTTACAGGCCTACTAAGGATCCATCTCCTGAGGAACACATTTAGGTATGTGCCTTCTTGTGGGGTATTGTGTGCTCCCACATTCTTGGGCCTACCAAAAGAGGTCCTGGGCTGTGTGGATGGAGGAGGTGGGCTTCCCTGCAGGAAGAGCTTAACACTGCTGTGAGAGGCCTACCTGGCCAGTTTGGGAGGGAAAGTACCATGTGACCTGCAAAGACATGAAAATGTCCACGGGACAGAACTGGAGTTTGTGCGTGTAAGGACTGAGTGAGGGGATTAGGTTAGCTTTCTCCCATTGAAAAAGAGGGCTAAGTAGGCAGGGTGAATAAATTGGGGGTAAAGGTGGTGTCAGACCAGACTAGAGCCCCTGGAGACTAAGTTAGAATTGGAAGTCTGTTTTCTGGCTGAATTTGTATTTTAAGCTTCTTTCTTATTTGCTTCACATTTACTCTTCAGTCAAGTTTTTGTTTTGTTTTTAAATCTTGCCCAAAGGAAATAATTCAGTTAACAGATACAGTATCTATTGAGAGATTATTGTATGTGAGACACAAGAATTCCATAGTTAACAAAACAGTTCTTGTGCTCAGAATTTATAATCCATTTATCCCCTCCTGTGGAGAAAGAAGAAAAATATGCCATGAAAATGGGTATATGCTCATATCCAGGATGAAGTGAGTATGGCTATTTATAAAGTTCAATGTCCCTGGTACATAGAAAGCAGAGGTCCTGTCTGAGAAGTAGAAAGACTGCTGAGGAGATTAGCCTGGACCTAAGGGAAGGTATCTAGGGTGAGTAGATCCTCTAGAGGCCTTCATTGTGCTAATACAGGATATGAAGCCCAGCAGGCTGTGGTACACAGGACCTGAACCCTTAGTATGAAAATGGAAAGGATTCACTTTTAAGGGAGTTGATGTTTCCTTGTGTTAATCCTTGTTCTACCCATATAATCAATGCTTCAGACTTAAAGTACAAGTGCACACACACATCCCTAAAAACCAATTTCAAGAAAACCCACTTAGCAGAAAATGCTACAGTTAGAGAATTGATATTTGAGATCAAACCTTAGTGAATCAAACACTGTCCTGTCCTCACAGAATTTGTCATCCAACGGATGACACAGAAATAAATACTAGGTGGTAAGTGTTCCTATAACATAGAGGACAGCAGACAAGGCATATTTTAAACTCTTGGATCATAGACTGGAGGTGTTTAACTCAAGTGTTATGGGGAAATATGGGAGAGCATTTGTAGGAAAGAGAAGACTTTCATGAAAGGCCTTTCTTTTCCCAGTGGTGCTCTACCACTGAGTCCTTTTAGTTTTTTTTTTTTCTTTCTAAATTGCCCAGGTTGGCCTTGAAATTGTGATCCCACTGCCTCAACCTCTCAAGTAGCTGGGATTACAGGTCTGCACCGTTGAACCCAGCCATGGAAGTCCTTGCATAAGGCCCTTAGCTGGTTAATATTCATAATCCTCTGAAAAAATTGATGCATTCACATTTCTCAGATTCTGTATGCCATAAACTAGTAACTCTGTGCTAGAGTCAAAAGAAAGATCTTACAATGAGCTAGACTAAACAAGTATTAGCTTGATGTCACAATAATTACTTATGAAAATATTTAGACATAATAGTTTTGATGAGAGCTACTGCATCCCTTCATAGTGCTGTTGGTAGCAACAGGAATGCTTGCTATTTCCTAGGCACTTCATGGATATTGTCTCCTTTAACCTTCATGACAACTGTATGAAGTAGGCATTTTAATTTCCATTTTATGGATTGGGAAACTGAGGCTCAGGGAGGTTATACAAGTGGGTTGCAGAGCTTTATGACTTCAAGTCTGTGTTCTCTTCACTCCTCTCCAGGAGTCCTTCCCAACCCAGTGGATGATGGTCCTAAAAAAAGAAAATCTTAATAAGAGATGCACATTTGAGAAATTTCAATCTTTGTGGAAAAATATAAAAAATTAAGGAGAGTAAAATAAGTAGGACACTAGGAATGTCTTATAGAAATTGAATTCACACAATACTATTAATTTCTCTTTACCATTGCTTGCTAGAAATTTTTCAGAGTGAAGAGATGCTTAGCCATTAGTCTTTCTTTATTACACAGAGAAACATGTGTGTCTAGTCTTAACACTTAAGTGGAAATTCTCTTCTGATTTTCTTTTTTTTTAATTAAGAAAGAATGAGAGAGGGGCTGGAGCGGTGGCTCAGAGGTTTCGGCGCTTGCCTGGCAAGCACCAGGACCCGGGTTCAAACCCCAGCACCACGTACGCAACTGAGTGTTGGAGCAACTTAGGCCATGTGAAAAAACTCAATAAAGTTGTTTCTCTTTCTCTGTCTCTCTCACTGTCCCTCCCTCTTTAAAAAAAAAAAAAAAGAAAGAAAGAATGAGAGAGTCCATTTTATTTTATTTTATTTTTTGTCTTTTGATTTTCTAACTTGCAGCTCTAGGTTACTTCCTCTGGGTTGTGATTGAAGGTGGCTGTCTTTATGTGTAGGGCATTTGAGGTTTATGTTTGGCGTAGGGATTATGATAATATTCTAACTTCATAAGTTGACAAAATTTGGTAGATAAAAGTGAAACTTTAAAAAAATCTTATAATTACTCTAATAAATCAATCAGTCATTTCAGTAATCTGCTGTGTCCTGAGGATATGACATTGATCAAGACAAACTGAGTCCTTGCTATTGGAGAGAGCATATCAGGAAGGAAGGAAACCAAGGCTTGCTCAGCTCCTGTCCTGTGCCAAACACTCTACTAGACTCATTTAATCTTTCAGACAAGCCTCCTGTCTGTCCCTGAACATACACAAAATAGTGAGGCTTAGAAAAATTAAAGAGCGTGTTCAAGATCACAGAGCTATTAAATGGCAGAGCTCCAGTTCAAACTCAGCATAAAGACTAAGTTCTTTTCACTATCCCACACCACCTTCTTAACTATGAAAATATTCAAACTTGTGAGTACTTGTTAGTCACCTTATCCCTGCTTGGCCTGTTTCCTCAACTAAAACAGCTGGATGACTATTTGTATCCTGCTCATCCCATGAAGCACTCTTAAAATCCAAAAGCACTGTAAAAAAAAATTAAAGCTGTTTTTAGTTGTTTAGCTTAATTTAGTCTTATAGGAGAAAAAACATATGAAACCCAATTAACAGGTTTATTATAATTATTGAGCAAAAACCCCCTACCCTAATAGGATTAGATTTTGATGAATTATAATTACCTTTTGTCTTTTTAATGAATTTAATATTAAGCATTGGGCACCATAGAATTGAACAGAACCTATATATACAGGGATTATGGCAATATCCTTATCCAAAGAGAAACTCTAAGACCAGTGGGTGAAAGAGGCATATAAATAGGTAAATCATAAAAATGTGCTGTAACTGATGCTCAGTGTCTCTTTAGATTTAATATTCTTAGCCTCCTCTGCCCAGCTCGAAGCTTTTTTTCCCTTACTGTTTAAATTTGGAAGGCATCGTAGAAGCTTGTTAAAAACATAGCATTCACTTCTGTAGAGTCCCAGAAGGTGGGAAAAAAGCTAGACCACTAGGACACAGTTAGGTGGTCTAAAAAAATCCTAAATCCCATATCCCCTGACAGTATTGACAAGGTTGTACTAATATTATACCAGCAAAAATTAAGGATCCAAGCACACTCAAGAAAGTTGGTGTGCCGTGGGTGGGAAAAGTTGATGGGAAGTCTTCAAAAGCAGACATAGATGAGCTGTTATAGCACATTACGTGTAGAAGGGCACATTTTGGCTAGGAGTTTTCCATCTGAGTTTGATTATAACTGTTAGTGAATGCTACTCAACTCTGGGGCATCTACTTGATTCAATCAGTACAGCAGAGAGTTCTAAATGTCGTCTTCTCCTCTCCTCTTTCTCCTTCTCCTTATTTTTGGTTGAAGAATATTTTGAAATTTTAACAAAAGGCCAATATATAAAGAAGGGCTACGGGGGAAGAAGATTGGGAGAGGAAGAGGTAGGTACCCTGGAAACCACCAGGATAGCGTGTATATAGCAGACTGTGAGGGACTTGGAGCCAAGGACTTATATTCTTTGTATATCAAGCCTGGTATGTAGCCACATAAAAGGTGTGTAGTATTAAAGACTAAATGAAACAAACAAACAAAAAACAAAACAAAAAGACTAAATGAATAAATGAATGAAGTGGCATTATTTCTGAGTCAAAACATAATTCAACTACAGAAAGCTTGCTAACATTTTCATCAGTAAAGGCCAAGATAAATAATCCACTTAGTGGCTCATTTTCATTACCAATTTTTTTTCACCACTCATGGTCCTACTTTTCTTTTTTGAAAATGAACATATGAGGCAATTGGCTCCTATAGTCTAATTTCCTCTAGGACTGTTTTCACTTAATCAGAAAAAGAACCCAGGTGAGGTCAGGAAACCTAGCAAAATTCAAGCTGTATTTTAGGGGGGTGAGTGGTAGCACAGGACAAAAGAGAAGGGGGGAAAACACCATTTCTTTGGAAGAACCATCACACATGGCTAATTTATAAAATAAGTTTGTTGGGGCTAGAGTGGTGGCTCAGTGGTTATGGTGCATGCCTAGCATGGGCAAGGATACAGGTTTGAACCCCAGCATCATGTACACAACGAAGTGTTAGAGCAATGAAAGCCACATGAAAAACTAAATAAAATTGATTCTCTCTTTAAAAAAAATAAACTTATTGTTTCCTCTGGTTATGAAAATGCAGCAGGCTGGAGCAGTGGCTCGGTGGTTTTGGCGCTTGCCTGGCAGGCACGAGGACCCGGGTTCAAACCTTAGCACCACGTACACAACTGAGTGTTGGAGCAACTAAAGCCATGTGAAAAACTAAATACAGTTGCTTCTCTCTTTCTCTTTCTCTCACTGTCCCTCTCTCTTAAAAAAAAAAAAGAAAGAAAGAAAATGCAGGAAGTTTGCAAAATGTAGGAAGGCACAAAGAACAATGTAAAATTTTCTTTCCCTGTGATAACCCAGAGATAATGCTATTATTGGTGATTATCATTTCATTCATCTTATAAAGTGATATAAACAAATATAACATCCTAATATGTTTTACTTTCATCATTAAACAATATACATGAATATTTCCTATGTTGTTAAATATTGTTCTATAACATGATTTTAAATTCCTGCAGCATAATCTATGGAACAATGCAACATATTTTGTCTGACAAATTTATTAAATGTTTGGATTATTTGTTGTTTTTCTCTATTGTGAATAGTGCTACATGGAATATACTTTGGTCTTTGAATGTGTGACTGTGTCTGAGTATTTATGGCATGCATACTTTTTAAGGCTTTTGATTCCTATAGACAAATTGCCCTCTGGAATGGCTGCACCAGGGTAGATTCCTTTGGACAATGTATTTGAGTTATTGTTCCTCTAGCCAGAGCTTCACTTTTCATCTGCAGTGACCTTGTGGCTGTTTATGATCAGCACTGGTTTTTTGCCACTAAGCATAACACTTGCCTAGCTTTGAGACAAAAGAGAGGTATTAAAGACCTGGGTGTTGTATTACTTTCCAGAATTTGCAGTTGAAAATCTACCTATCTCTTAAAAAGCAGCAAAGTCTCTGAGAAAGACTGATGAGGTGGCTGGTGGCTACTGTTCCTAATGCCTGTAAGGCATCCTGAATGTTTCCTCTTGGAGCCCAGAGTCCCACCCTCCAGTTTAAAAGGAACCAACATGACCTCTGCTACTTCTGAACAAAGGCTGTCTTTGGTTGTTAATTTGCTTTGGGGACCTTTTCTAGAAGTTAAATTTCTTTTTATGGAGGCTGAAACTAGTCACCTCACCACATTTGTGATATGAGTCACATTAGAATAATGATCTAGAAGGGTGGTAAATACTTCCTACCTAAATTGTAAGAAGTGCTATATGAATGACTGTGGATATATTAGCATTTATAACTACAAATTATTTCTCCCAGTCCCTTTTTAGTTTTATTGGGGCTTGACAATTTCTTTATTATCTGACCAAAGTGTGTGTGTGTGTGTGTGTGAGAGAGAGAGAGAGAGAGAGAGAGATAATTTGGGAATTTTGAATAACTCATATGTTGTTGAGTTAATCAAATGTAAACACACACACACACACACACACTTACTTTACCCATTTAGGGAAAGTATGCTGACTGCACACAAAACTGAAAAATTGGCAGAATCTTTAACTTGTAACTTGGCAGAATTGCAATTTACAGGCAAGAAAAGCAAGCCAAATTGGGTGAAAATTGAGGGTTTTTTTCATTCAGTTTTAGACAGTGAAAATCATATTGCCAAGTGCACAATTAACCATTTTCTGCTTGATTTTTAAACCGCATTCATTGGCACCGTCAAGCGTGGTTAAAGCTTCCTGTGGAAAGCATGAAGTGGCCAGGGTAAGGTATGGATCTTTGGCCATTCTCTCCATGCTGTTAATGGCTTTATTATTATTATTATTTTTAAGAGAGAGAGAGGAATAATGAGAGAGAGAGAGATAGAGAAAGAGAGAATCAATTTTATCTAATTTTTCATGTTGCTTTTGTTGCTGTGACACTTCGTTGTGTACGTGGTGCTGGGGTTTGAACCTGCATCCTTGCACATCCCAGGCAAGCACTGTAACTGCCAAACCACTGCTCCAGCCCGCTGTTGATTTAAAAAACACTGTTTTTAACATTAGTTTGAAATACTGACTAATGAAATATGGAATGCATCCATATTAATCACGAGTGTATAAACAGAGACTCAGGGCTTGTTTTAGTCAACTTTTTTTGCTTCTATGACCAAAAGACCTGATAAGAACAATTTTGGAGGAGAAAAAGTTTATTCAGGGTTCACGATTTCAGCTCTGTTGCTCTGGGCCCTAGGTGAGGCAGGACAAAGCACCAGAGAGTATAGCAGAGAAAAGCAGCTCAGGACATGACGCTGGGAAGCAGAGAGAGCTCTACTCACCAAGGACAAATATAAACCCCAATGGAATTCCCTCGGTGACCAACCTGCCCAGCCACACCCTGCCTGCCTACAGTTTACCTGCCAGTTCATCCACTCAAGTGACTCAAAACACTAATGAGGTTAAGGCTCTCATAATTCAATCATTTCACCTCTGAACTTTCTTGCATTGTCTCACATGAGATTTTGGGGGACACCTCGTATCTAAACCATTAAAGACATGTTTATATTCCTGAGCTTTTTTCTGTGAGTTAATGGAACATTTGTGATGGTGGAGACAGTGGGTACTTCACAACTCAGTTCTCTTTTGAATGCTGGAGACTTTTCGACTATCTTCAAAACTGGCAGGGGATTCATGAGGAAAAGCTGTTTCCTTTTTAAAATGTTCAGGCATCAGCACAAACATCTGTGAATTAATTTAAATACTCTGGTTTCCTGAATTACCCATTTCCTTAATATATGCTTTACTTATTTTTCCAAGGGGGATAAATTTCCACTTTGTGTTTTTCCTGGTTAGCTGTGTTGGGCTCCTCATTTTAGCATTCAGTTTGCTTGGTATTGAAGGACATAGGGTGAAGCTGCATCATGAAAGCTATCATTTGGGATTGGAGTGTGGGAGGGATGTTAAATGTGAGGGGTAAAGTAATTTCTGTATGTAGGATGCATTTCATTACATTGGGGTCCCATCCTTATAAAGGAAATAAAGAAACAAGTTGGCTAAAAAATAGCCACTAGTGTCTCTTTTTAAAAATTATTAAGCAACAATCTTTACTCAATACTTGAATTAAGCAAAACTGTCATCTTTTTTCTCCTTTTCGGAACTTATTTCCTCTTTCCAACTTCGGAAGTCATGGGACTTACTTCTTTCTTTCCCTTACCCTGCAGTGTTTCAAACATTGAAAATTGTGTATGCTATAGGAGGTGGTGGTAGGGTAAAAGTCAGAACTTTCTGGAATTCAGGATAAAAGCAATTAGTTTAATTTCTACACTTAAAACAGTGTATGTTTATTTAGGGATGTTAGATGTAGATTGATGTAAAAATTTGGACATATTTAAACATTCCAGCATATAGTATCAGATGATGAGATAGTGCACAATTTGCAGCTTCCTGTATTATCATGTGGCCCCACCTCTCTTTCTGTTTTACTTGTAATATTTATAGTAAGCAAAACAGGTGTGGTTTTAAATGTTCAGGATGAGACTATTTTTGACTATATATTTTAGACTGTTGTTATATGTGACTTGCCAGTTTATCATTAATTAAAATATGAGAAAAACATGAGATATAGTGGTTGGTATGATATACAAAATATAATTTAATATATGGATTGGTAGGCATTTTAGGAAATCACAATTACTGTTGGAAACTTCAGTGGGTTTATAAATAACAAGTTTGGTATGCAGAATTGGACATGTGGAAAGTACAAGGATTGGGTTTGATGCAAATTTAGTAGAATAACCTGGCAGTACCTATTTAAATATAACCTTGCTGTCATTTTAAGTGCTATTTATTTGCCCTCATCTGGTAGAAGTAGGTTACAGAACATATTTTTTAAAATATGGCTATTTGAACTGACTTTTATTTATTTAAAGTTAATCAATAGTTGAGTGATTTGCAGGTCATTTTTTCTCACATTGATTTAATTTTTGCTTGCTAAATAAATGAAGGTCTGCTTTGGATTTTGTCTTCTCCACTTCAAATTTAGGTATATTGTGAAGTGAGACTGTGATACAGTCTAAGTATATATTTGTACTCCATTACTTGGGTTTTCTCCTTGGTGTCTATCTCTGGTTCAGATAGCACTAACAACTTATGTCTAGATCTGATGAAATAAAAACTGAGGTGGAGGGACCTCTCAGGTTTCCGTTTTTCTGAGATGTCATGTTGCCTGGCGTGAATGAACACACAGCACACTCTTGTACCCTGTATCTGTCAGTGATTGTGCTGTACCTAAGACATGAAGCCTTGTTTTTTTTTTTTTTTTAAGATAGGTATTAATCCCCTTTAACTAGGAGTATGTAATGCAGCAAGTCCCAGAGGTGTTCATTGTTGGGATCCAGAATTATATTTGGCTTTGTGATATACACAGAGCCACAGCAAGGTTTTTAAAGAGGAAGGGATAGTGAGAGAGAGAGAAGGAGAGAATCAATTTTATTTAGTTTTTCATGTGGCTTTCATTGCTCCCACACTTTGTTGTATACATGGTACTGGGGTTCGAACATGCATCCTCACACAAACCAGGCAAGTGCCATAACTGATAAGCCACCACTCCAGCCCCCATAGCAAGGCTGAAAGTACCTAATACCCTGTTAACATTAAACTTACCTTAATGAGAGGAATAAGGGTAATGGATGTTTTTGATTATTTTTTTTTAGTGTGTGTGCGTGTGAGTGAGTTTGTGTAGAGTGTATCTGGTGACAGCCAGGCAGTGTGAAAACAGTTTTAGGAGTCTAATCTCATTAACAAAACCCCCAAGATTCTCATCTGACTTTGGTAATCTTTGAATATTATTTAGCACAGTACCAGGCTCTTAATAAAAAGGTCTACTTCATAGCTTTGATAGAAATGAATTCTCTGCCACTATGCTATGTTGTCCCCTCCTCCTCTCCATTTGGCTTCTCATTCTTGGGTTTGGGTCACAACCTTTGGGGAGGAATAGAATAAAAGGAGAGTTGGCAATTATTTCAATGACCTAGATTTTAATTAACTAAGGCCTTCCTTTTTTCTATTTTATTTGGAGAAATTGTGCCTATAGGCATTTTGTGGGAAGGATGCATTTCTTAACGAATAATTATACCTCAAGGATCCAGGAAGAAATATGAAGAGTAATTAGCTATAAGGGGCATGGTCAAAAGATTTACAGTGAAGCCAAGCACTTTATTTCCATAGGAAATAAATGGCAAGTTATGCTTAATGTCTCAGAACCTCTAGCTGTCCTAATCAATAAAGAAATGCAACCAGATGTTTTCATTTGTTTTGAATTGTGAAACTATTAAAATAAAAATCGAGTTTCTTAAGTATCCTTCTAAGTCCAATCTAATCATTTCTCTAGATAGAATTCTAAGGCCAATGGCATTTTGAAACCAGAATCTGGTATTTTACTGGATTTAACAGTTCTCTGAGCTATGTACAAATCTTATCTATTTGCCATTTTGCTGTACATTTCTGAAAGTACTGTTTTTGTTGTAGTTTCAGGGATTCTCATCCAAAGCATAGCAGTATCATGTCATAGAAAAAATACTGGACTGGGTGGTTAAAAGGATCAGTTCTTATTTCATCTCTTCCACTAAATGAAAAAGTGTGTGCTTTTGGAAAATTGCATTAACTCTTTGGATCTCAGCTATATCAGCTGTGTCAGTTTGCTATGTAAGGCCCCTTTCTTCATGGAACATTTGACTTCTTTATTAGAACATGCACATTGTAGTGAGCTAAATGAATACTCATCATAGAAACTGGATATGTTAAGATTCAGGGTAAGACTGCTTTGTGTTTAAAAGTGGCTTTGGGGCTGGGAATCTAGCTCAGTGGTGGAGTACTTGCCTAGCATGAGTGAGGTTCTGGGTTCAACCCCCAGCACCACTGGAAGTTAAGAAAAAGAAAAAAGGAATGTCCATGGCAGAAGCTATTAGTCCTAGTAGTATTATAAAGCAAATTCCATTGACATATTGAACATAGGTTTCAAACATTTCTAAGAATTTTTTAAGAATGATATTTAACATTTTTGTTTATTATAGTAGTAATTTTATTCATTTCAGAAAATTTGTAAAATTAAGAAAAATGACCTTAATTTCACCACTCAGAACTACCCAATAATATTTTTCCCTCTTTATTTATTTATTTATTTTTTATTAGTTGAATATGGACTTACAATTGAGGGGGAATCATTATCAAATAATCAAGAACAAATATATATTTACATAGTTAGCCAAGGCTGATGCCATGTCATGGTTTCCCCACCTTGGGTTCCCCATGGTTCTATGATTCCCCTGAAAGAACCCCTGTGTTAAATGGATTTCTCGTGGAGGTCGGAGATCTCCTTCTGAGATGATTCCCCCATACTCCCTCCCTCCAGTCTCCTAGATGTCCTTCCTAATCCCTCCCACCTCCTTGCCCCTCTCCCTACATCTCCAGCTATCCTAGGCAAGGTTCCCCCTGTTTGTGTAAAAATTCATACATTTTGAGGTTGTTATTAGCTTAGCTATCTAACATACTGTTTCTGGTTGTATTCTAGTTTCCACAAATGAGAGAAAACATTCGGCCCTTGAGTCTCTGAGATTGGGATACTTCACTTAACATAATTTTTTCCATCTCTATCCATTTGGCTTCAAAACCATAATATTTTCTCTAATAGCCGAGTAGTATTCCATTGTACATATGTACCAAAGTTTTTGTATCCACTTGTTGAGTGAGGGGCATCTGGGTTGGTTCCATAGTCTAGCTATAGTAAATTGAGCTGCTATAAACATTGATGAAGCTGTATCTCTGTTGTATGCTGATTCCAACTCTTTTGGGAAAATCCCCAGGAGTGGGATAGCTGGGTCATAAGGTGATTCCAGCCCTAATTTTTTGAGGAGTCTCTACACTGCTTTCCATAGTGGCTGAACCAGTTTGCAGTTCCACCAGCAATGTGACAGTGTTTCTCTTTTCCCACAGCCTCCCCAGCATCTGTTGTTGTTAGTATTCTTCATTTTTGCCACTCTAGCAAGAGTGAGGCGGCATCTCATTGAAGTTTTGATTTGCTTTTCTCTTATTGCTAATGATGTAGAGCATTTTCTCATATATTTATGGGCTTCCTGGACTTCCTCTGGTGAGAAGTTTCTTTTTAGATCCATAGCCCATTTATTGATTGGATTATTTGTGATTTTGTTGTTTAGTTTTTTGAGTTCTTTGTATATTCTGGATATTAGCCCTCTGTCCGAGATGTAGCAGGCAAAGATTTTCTCCCATTCTGTAGGTTCTCTCTTGACACTCCTAAGTCTTTAGCTGTGCAAAAGCTTTCTAGTTTACTTGCATCCCATTCATTTATTTTTGACTTTACTGCTTACACCATGGGAGTTTTGTTAAGGAAGGTGCTGCTGACCCCTTAAGTCCTGTAGGGTTGATCTTACTTCTTTTTCAAGTAAATTTAAAGTTGCTGGTTTAATATCCAGATCTTTGAACCATTTTGATTTAATTTTTGTGCAGGGTGAAAGGTAAGGATCCAGCTTCAGTTGTCTACACATGGCTGTCCAGTTTGTCCAACACCATTTGTTGAACAGGCTTTCTTTCTTCCACACTATGTTTTTGCCCCCTTTATCAAATATCAAATAGTTAAAGATATGGGGGTTGGTTTATCTCAGAATCTTCTATTTTATTCCATTGGTCTTCAGTTCTGTTTTGATACCAAGACCATGCTGTTTTTGTTACTGTGGCCCTGTAGTATAATTTCAGGTTAGGGATTGAGATACCTCCCCCCTCACTACTTCTTCCTTCCTGCAGAGTAATGTTTTGGCTAATCTGGGTCTTCTGTTATTCCGTATGAACTTGAGAATTGCTTTTTCTATATCTGTGAAGAATGACATTGGTATCTTGATGGGGATTGCATTAAATCTGTATAGGGCTTTGGGTAGAATGGCCATTTTTATTATATTAATTCTGCCTAACCATGAGCATGGCCCAGTAATATTTTGATTTCTTTTCATTCCTTTCGGTTCTCTATATTTTTCTTTTATTCTATACCATATATGATTTTTTTTACACATTTGGAATTGAATTGTTTGTACTATTTTGTACAATTTTTTTTTCACTTGAGAAAACACTGAGTTGTTTCCCGTGGCTTTATTCTGAACCATAATTTTTTAAAGCTGATCTTTTCTCCTGATCTTTAGATTTTTGTAACTCTGGAGATCAATTGCAGTTATTGCTATGCTTTTTCTTAGAAAAGACAGCTCACAAATAGCTGATGTTTTGAAATATAGCCAACACCATTTTTCTGCAGTACTCCACTGTGGGGATTCAGTTTATGATAATGGAATGCAGCAATAACTAGTCACAAAGGAGCTGAGATTATGGTATAATGAAGCACAAACCTAAGGCAGAAATCTTACATTTGATTCCTAGCTTTGTACTAATTAATATCCTGAATTACTCTGAGCAGGTAACATAGTTCCTGATAGTATATGCATCTAGTAAGTAGCAGCGTAACTGAGCAGTTCAGTATAGGGTTCTAACACTCCATGATATCTTCATTAATCAACTGATCACAATACAACTGGTTGTAAAGAATGTTTGATTACTGTGTTAAGTTTATGCTGTGCAGACAGGCCTTTTATTCCTCTCAAGTGCAGTTTCCCCAGCTGTTGAAAATATTGGTGCCAGTATGATCTGGTTCAGAATGTATGTCATTTTGTCTTCCTTTATTAATTCAGTAAATGTTTATCGATATGACTATGCCACTGAAGTTTACAGTGGTAGGAGTCAGAAGGTTCAGGCTGGGAAACACATACAGGGAGTCCCCCTACAGCTGGTGTCCTTGGATTGTGCATTGCAATGCAAATGCCCCTGTCAAGACCTTCACCCTTAGATCTACAGCAGGAGGTAAGGACCCATCTGCGCAATCGTTTTGTTTCCTAAATTGTCTTTTAGAACACGGAGGTTAGATAGGAGAAAAAAGCAAGATTTTGATATCAACAGTATCCTCTCCTCATCAATTTTGATTCTTGAATTTCGCTATGATACTAATATCTTTAGTCATTTATTTTACAGATAGCAGCAATTTGTTTTTGATAAGTGATTCAAAATGTCTTTCAATCAGTGGCTAAGACCAACTTCTCTGCATAATAGGATGGCAAATTAAAGACACATTCCAAATATACACACAACTCACAAATGTATCAGTGACACACATGCAACTGTTGAGACATCTTGCCTTGGTCCTTAAGAATAGAATTTGACCTATAGTCGAGAAAGATAACTTGAGTCATATGTATTTGGAGAAGAAATATGCCTTACAGAAAAAATTTTCTTGGGCAGACTTGTAATATTTGAGAAACTAGAACTTGTAAAATACCCTACTTTGTCAAAAGACATAATAGACGTGTTATCTTTTTTTATTTTTTAAAGGGACAGTGAAAAAGAGAGAGAGAAGCAATTTTTATTTAGTTTTTCATGTGACCTTCCTTGCTCCAACACTTTGTTGTGTACTTGGTGCTGGGGTTTGAACCTGAGTACTTGTGCATGCCAGGCAAGCACAGCAATCGCAGAGCCACCGCTCCAGCCCCAGAAGTGGTATCTTGTCAAGATGTTTCTAATCAATATTTAACTGTTTTGCACCCACACAGCAGGGAAGGTTTCTGTATTAACTTCCTTCCTTCTGTCTCTTCTCATAATCAAGAATAAAAAGTTCAACTATATAGATGGGAATGCATATATTCTTGGATTCTGATTCAACAGAATTTGAAAACACTTTTTTTACAAGATTTTATTTTTCATTATAGTTTTATACATTGAAAGTAATTTGTTGTCACACTTTTAAAGAAAATTCTTGGTGTGCTATGTGTGGTATATTTCTTTGAGACAGGAGAACCCAGGGTGTTCTTAAACTCCTTGACATTTCAGGACTCTCTGACACCTGGGACTTAGACTAAACTGCAGCATGTGCCAGGATCTCTTCAGGACCAGAAATGTTCATCTCAGAAATAATTATAATTACAATTATAATCTGTTGCTTGATGAAAGATTAGGATAGAATCAAATTATGTGTTTTGGTGTGTGACTTTAATTTTTGTATTCAGCATTTATTAGCTGGTGAGTTTCTAGAGACTTGTATTCTTTGGAGTCAGTCTGCATTACCTATTTTATTGCAATCTAAAGTTGTACCAAAGGATGCCTTGGATAGCATGTTTTCCAAATATCAGTTGAGACTGATTTTCACAAAACTTGCAGCTGGTTGTAATGTTATCTAGTGATAGCCTTGAAAATAGGATGAAGGAAATTTCTGCAGGATATTGGGGAAAATTCCAAATGACTATTAAGACTCTCATTCCCAGGACTATCTTGACAGTGCAGACTAAGTTCCAGTGTATCTTTCTCAAAGTTTTTTTCCTTCTCACCCGTCTTGCTCCCCCTAGACTCTGCTTTACCGGTCCTCACATCTCTTCTCCAGGCCACTTTAATGCCTTCCCAGCTTAGGTAGTCTAACACTATTACATAAATGAGAACAAGAAGTGACAGAGTGAAGCACAAAATTGATCAAAAGATTGGAAAAACTGTATTTGCACAGAAATGTTAAAGGAGCTAAGATTATTCAGCTTGGTAAATAGAAATTTGTTGGCTTAGTAAAAGTTTTCAAGTCTGTGAAGCAGTATGATATGGAGACTGTTGACCAGCTGCTCCCTTGGCTCCTGAGAAGAGTTGACAAGCAAATGATCTTGAACTAGAGGGGAGCTAAGTTGGCTATAGAGAATTTTCCAATGGTGAGATTTGTTAAACATTAGAAAGGATTACTGTGGACTTCTTTTTTCTGGAACTCCTTAGAATTAAGACATAAACTGATGTGAGGAAGGTTTATATAGGTAGAGTTTGCCAAAGGCACTGGAGAACCAACCAGATGACCTGTGGAAGCCCTTGCTGGTCTTTTGAGTCTACTCTAAGCCAATTAAACCTCAGCTCAACAAGGTAGGGAGAAACGACAGGTTAGTTCCTGCCTCTGACTGAGTTAGCAGAGGCTAAACGAACCTATGAAAGGCTCTCTTTTCTTGGTATCTAATTGCAATTTGGTGGCAAGTAGTATCTTGGGGCAGGTGGGATGGAGATATAGAATACAGACTTGTCACAGGCTAAAGCATATATATATGCCCTCTGCTATGGTTTGAATGTGTCTGTCAAAAATCACTGGTTGAGGGGCTGGAGCGGGAGCTCAGTGGTTTCAGCGCTTGCCTGGCAAGCATGAGGACCTGGGTTCAAACACCAGCACCATGTACTCAACTAAGTGTTGGAGCAACAAAGGCCATGTGAAAAACTAAATAAAGTTGTTTTTCTCTTTCTCTGTCTCTCTTACTGTCCCTCTCTCTTTAAAAAAAAAAAAATCACTGGTTGGAAATTTAATACTCAATTCAACGGTGTTTGGAGGAGGGACCTAACAAGAAGTAAACGGATTAATGCCAATATTATTGTGAGAGTGCATTTGTTATAAAGGAAGATAAACCTTCTTTTGCTCTCTTCTATATGTGATTTCTTGTCTTTCTGCCTTTTGTCATGGAATGACACAGCACAAAGGCTCTCACCAGCCAGGCATGATTACATGCTTGTAATCCCAGTGGCTCAGGAGGCTGAGGCAGGAGGATTGCAAGTTTGAGGCCAGACCCAGCAAATTAGAGAGGCTGTAAGAAATTTAGTGAGACCCTGTCTCTAAATAAATAAATAAATAAATAAATAAATAAAAGGGCTAGGGATGTGACTCAGTGGTAAAGCTCCACTAGGTTTAATCCCCAGTACAAAATAAACAAATAAAAAAATACCCAAAGCAAACCAAACAAAAACAAACAAATGCCCTCCCCAGACCCTGGACCTTTAGCCTTGGACTTCCCAGTCTCTAGAACTGTGAAAAACACATTTCTTTACTGTATAATTTACCCAGTCTCTAGTATTCTATTATAGCAACACAGAATGAACTAAGACACATTCCTTCTCAGAATTCTTGATGAATAAAGGTGAGGTCTATGAAGTGTGTAGAGTCCTTGTACTAATTAGCACAATACCTTTAGAAGGCAATATGGAAATCCCTGAAAAGACTAGGAATGGAACCACCATATGACCCAGCTATCCCACTCCTCAGTATTCAGAAGAACTAAAATTAGCATACTATGGTGATACAAGCATATCAATGTTTACAAACGTGCAATTTACATAACCAAGTTATGGAATCAGTTAACATGCCCATCAACAGATGATGGATAAAGAAAAATGTGGTACATATACACAATGAAGTTTTACTCAGCTGTAAAGAGGAATAGAATTATGATATTTACTGATAAATGGATGGAACTGAAGAATATCATGCTAAGTGAAATAAGCCAGACTCAGAAAGTCAAGGATCAAGTGTTTTCTTTCATATGTAGACGCTCAAGCAAAATAATGATTAAAAAAAAAAGGAGCTGGGAATCCCATGAAAATAGAAGGGTGATCAGTGGAGTAGAGGGAGGGCAAAGACTGGGAGGGAGGAGGGCTGGGAAAAGGGAGGAACTACAGAATGAAAGACCAGATTGTGCTATGTACATAAATAAATATACTACAGCAAATTTCACCTTTATGTACATCTATAAAGCACCACTTTAAAAAAAATAGAAGGAAAACCAGTAGAGTAGAGGAAGTGGAACAGGGGAAGGGAGGAGGGGAGGGAAAGAGGAAGCACGGTGGGTTGAAATGGAGCAAATTATTTTCCCTGCATGTATGATTATGTCAAAATGAACCCAGTATATATAACTAGAATGCACTAATAAAAGCATTAAAAAGGGTTTTGTACTCCCCCCCTTTTTTAGACCTCATTTTTTCCTCAATTATATAGCTTCTATGTATTCAAGAAAATGCCTTCTTTTACGCCTTTGAAATATAGAAGTATGTGTGTATCTCAAAAGTGGAAAAAGTGTTCCACTTAGTTCTTATTAATAAACTAATAAACTGTAGAATTTTAGACTTGGATGGAATCTTGAAGAGATCATTTAGTTTGATACAGTGCATGAATTGTTCTAGCCTTTTTAATAATCCCCAAATTGTATTGCCATGGTTGTAATAAATATTCTTTTTTATTTTAATTATATTTATTATATACTTATATTAATTAACATTATTATAAATAGTACCATAAAATATAAGCATATTAACAAAACAACTCAATACATTATTTTTGACAAATAATATTGGCAAAATATTTTTCACTGAATGAAATTTAAGAAATTTTGAGTTTTTTCCTGTTTTTCTTTTGGGAATTTGTAGGAGTTTTGTTTGTTTGTTTTGTTTTTATTTGTGATTTAAGAACTCCACAATATTAAATTTGTCATCATGACCATTTTAAAGTGTACCATTTAGTAGTGGTAAGCATACTCACATTGTTGTGAAACAGATCTCTGGAACTTTTTCATTATGCAGAACTGAAACTCTGTGCCCATGAAACACTAATTCCCTTTCTCCCCCACCCTCCTGCAGTCCCTGGGGACCACCTTTCTTCTTTCTTTTCTTCTTCTTCTTCTTCTTTTTTTTTTTTTTGGTGGTGCTGGAGTGGAACTCAGAGCCTTGTGCATGCTGGGCAAGTGCTCTACAACTGACCCAGGTCCCCAGCCCATCTACTTTGTTTCTATGATTTTAACTATATTATATATTTCATATGGATGGAATCCTCTTGTGGTTGGCTTATTTCACTTAGCAAATGTCCTTGAGATTCATCCATGTGGTAGCATGACAAGATTTTCTTTTCTTAAGGCCGCATAATATGCCATTAGATGTATATACTGCATTTTGTCAAATGAACATCTGAGCTGCTCCCATCTCTTCACTATTGTGAATACTGCTGCAATAAACCTGGGGGTGCAGACATATCTTTGACATACTGATATTATTTCCCTTGGATATTTGTCCAGCTGTAGGGTTGCTACACTATATGGTAGTTCTATTTTAATTTTTGGAAGAATCTCTAGCTTTCCATAGTGGCTGCACCATTTTATTTTCTTATTAACTGTGCACAAGGGTGTCAATTTCTGCCCATCCTTGTAAGTACTTGTTATTTTCTGTTCTCTTGCTAGTGACCATTTTAATGGGTGTGAGGTAGTATCTCATTGTGGTTTTGACTTGCATTTCTCTTATGATCAGTGACATTGAGCATCTTTTCTTGCACTTGTTATCCACTTGTATATCTTCTTTGGAGAACTGTCTATTTAAGCCACTTGTACATTTTAAAATTGGGTGATTGTTGTTGTGTAGTTGTACACATTCTTTATATATTCTGGATAGTAGCCCTTTATCAAATATCTGATTTCCAAGTAGTTTCTCCTACTTTATGGTTTGCCTTATTACTCTACTCTGTTGTTTTCTTTGATGTGCAGAAATTTTAAACTATTTGCTTTGCTTGAAGTACTAAAAATTTGAATAGTAATTAATAAAATATTCTTGGTTGCTTCAAACATGATTATTGCAGCAAAACCACAAGAAAGGGTCAATTCAATACTAATAATTTATTATGAAAGCACAAATACACTAAGTCAAATGTAATCCCTTTGTTCCTGAAGAGTTAGGATGAAGATTATACTACATCAGCTTTTAGCCTAGAGATTTTTCATTCAACTATTTTAAGAAGGTTGGAGATTAAGAATTTTAAATGTTATTTCTGACATCCTTCTTCGAAAATGTCATTAAAGAAAATGAAAGTAACCTTTTACTGTGCAGCATCACACTAATGAACATGGAGTATTCTTTCTTTTTTAATCATTTCCTTTAATGTTCCATTCACAAAGGTTCTTAAAGAGGCAATTGCAAGGAGGACGTGCTTTGGCAGACAAGGAGGGGACTTCTGCTCAATCTCCCACCCTATCTCTAACTTTGAACTGCTAATGTAAAACCCAGAATTGTTCCCTTTTCCTGCCCCAGCAGAGGTAAGCAGACCTATTCATTTTAACTTGGTGAATATCCAAAAAAAAAAATTCATGAGTCAGTTTGATATTCCTGGGGCTTTCTAAATTTTCTTTGTTCTTGCAAGATACTCAGGCCTATTCCACATGATTTATTTTTTGTACACTTGCAGGCTGCTGGGGCTTGGGGTTTTTCATTTGAAGAATATAACAAATGGGGAAGGAAGGCGAGAAACCAGAGAATGCTTAATGCTTCTGGCCCAGATAATACAGGTCTTTTGGTTTTGCTAACAGGGGCAGCGTGAAGCTTGGTTTGGCCAACAGTCTGCCTGTACATGTCCTCTTTCTAATCAGAAGGGCCATGTGTTACAGAATATTTTTTTACAGTTTTTAAAAATCCTCTGGCAGGTGATCCTGGTTTCCTAAAACCATTTTGGAAAAGAACGAAGTTAGAATGTTTAATGCCTCTTGCAGGTCCGTGCTTATGTACATGAACACTTGTTCGGAGTCTGCCATGTAGTTAAGAGAGCTTGCGTGTTCAGGACTCAAAGCTGGCCTAATAAAAGACACCAGACTACAGTGCTTGCTTTGTGCTGTTTGACTGAACCAAACGTCTTCAAGTTTCGTTTTCAATTTTTATCGTGAAAACTGTGAAAGCAAGGTGTTTGCTTACTGGTGGGATCTGATTCTGTGTTAAAGTCCTAGAGCAGTAGTTTTTTGTGATGCGGATGTAGTACAGAGTTGAAGAATGTAAAGTAACTCAGTAGAAATAAACAACAACAGAAAAACTAAAAAAGTGCAAAGTTTAACACTTAGTACACCTCTTACCATAGAAACCGTGACTATTAAGAAATTGTTCCACACATTTAACATGAGAAATCTGTGAATGTTCCTTCCTAGCAGGTAAAAGATCAGACGGGATTGTGCATTTCTGTACTATTGTTCATGTTGAGCCAGCTACTTATTTATTAGCATTCACTAGATTCATGAGAGTTTTTCCCATGAATCCTGTTTTATCAGTGTGTGTTATGGTTTCTCTGTGTTTATAGTGCACATCCTGTCAATTCTGATCATAGTGGCAAAATAAGGAAATATCTGTGGATTATGATAATGATATTGATATGTGCTTGATACTTTGGCTGAAATAATCATAAATCAGGTAAAGTCAAGTGTATTTTAGCCTTTAAGCTAAAATATATACCTTCCCACCTGCTCAGACTGAAAACTCTCTTGCAGGATTAAGAGAATAGGGAGGCTGCATGTGAAATTATTTTTAAAGGAAAACGGAATGATATATAGAGTTGAAAAGCAACACTGTAAACTGTTAAAGGACCAACATTTCACTGCAAATGACAGCCAAGTTATATAAAAGTCCTGTGTATGATATGTTTATTGTTATTAGTTTTTAGCCTTTATAGCCCTTGGGGACTTTGCTGGCCTGTGTTTCTAGTCCAGTAGAGTACATTCAGCTGCATTATGCAGTTGAGTTCTATGAAACCGTTGTGCTTCATCCCTATTTACCTCATCCTTGTGGGCAAACATCTGCCTTTTGCGTCTTACTTCTTAGAACTGCAGCTGGATTTCTGGAATTCTGTGACCCTCTGGTATTTTCTTTTGCATGTTAATCAAGGGTTCTCTTTTTTTCCCTTCAAAATAAATGTACCCTTAATATTTTTAGATTACCAAAGCTGTGTAGCTTTATTGTAAAATATTCAAGCTAGGAAAAGTGGAAAGAGTAACAACAAGAGCAATGACAAAAATCCTAGAGAATAACCACTGTTATTATGATAACCTTGGTGATCATCTTTACAGATGTCTCTCAATGCATATATATTCACATATATATGACTTTATGTATGTGAATATATAAGTATATATAAACACGTTCATGTAAATGAGATAATACTCTAAACCATTTTGTAAACACTTTCTACACTAATGACTATAGATCTACATCATCATCATCATTATTTTTTTTTTTTAAGGAGAGAATCAGTTTTATTTAGTTTTTCATGTGAACTTTGTTGCTCCAACACTTTGTTGTGTACCAGGTGCTGGGGTTTGAACCCACATCCTCTTGCGTGCCAGGTAAGCACCGTAACTGCTGAGCCACTGCTTCAGCCCCCTACTTTATTGTTTTAATGGATACATTATGTGTAGCATACTATCTAGTACTCAGTAGACCTTTAACCGATAATTATTGGTTGAATGAAAGAGCAATAATTTATTTAACCATTCTCCTATCTGTGGTCATGGTTGATTTCTGATTTCTTACTATTATAAATCACACCTCATTAAATGTGTTTTTACATTTTTGTTCATGTATAATGATTTGTTTAAGGAACTTTTCTTAAAAGTTGGTCAAAAGGTAGACATATTTAACAGTTTGATAGTAATAAACTCGCCAAGTTGTCAACCTTATCCCCAAGTCATACAAATGTACACTCTCATCAACAATACACAAAGGTGTATGTTTTTAGAATTTGCCATTCTGTTAGAAAAATTGTTTACTGGTTAAGCTTGCATTTTTGGTAATGAGAATTGAACCAAGCAGCACTTAATCACTGAGCCACCTGCCCAACCCTTTTTATCTTTTTTTTTTCCATTCATTTATTTATTTTTGGTACCAGGAATTGAACCCAGGAGCACTTAACAACTGAAGCATATCCCCAGCCTTTTTATATTTTATTTTGAGACAGGGTTTTGATAAATTGCTTAGGGCCTCACTAAGTTCCTGAGACTGGCTTTGAACTCGGGACCCTCCTGCAACAACCTCTTGAGTCACTGGGATTACAGGCATAGGCCACTAGGCATGGCTTTATTTATTTATTTATTTATTTTTCTGAGACAGGGCCTTTCTAAGTTACTCAGGACCTCACTAAGATGCTGAGGCTGGCTTTCAACTCGAAGTCCTGCTTCAGCCTCCAGAACTGCTGGGATTATAGGCATGCCTTACCATGCCTGGCTGACCTTGTGTTATTTATAAAACAAGCAAAGATGAGCATTAGTGCCCTTCCACAAGTTGATAATAAAACACTTATTTTTAAAAGCAGTAAAGCAGTAGATCTCTGGCGTGCACATGCACACACACACACACACACACACACACACACACACACATACACACAAAGTAGGTTGTATCCAGTAGTGTTAGTTTAAATTCTTAATGGTGAAGTCAAAATATCAGGAAATAGCTGGGTGTGGTGGCGCACGCCTGTACTCCCACTGGCTCAGGAGGCTGAATCCAGAGGATCCAAAGTTCAAAGGCAGCTTTAGCAATTTAAAGAGATCCTAAGCAACTTGACAAGACCCTATGTCTGTCTGTCTGTCTCTCTCTCTCTCTCTCTCTCTCTCTTTAGGAGAGAGGGAGAGAGTGAGAAAGAGAGAGTCAATCTTATTTATTTTTTCATCTGCCCTTCCTTTCTCTGACATTTAGTTGTGTACATAGTGCTGGGGTTCAAACTCCAGTCCTTACGCATGCCAGGCATGCACTTTAACTGCTGAGCCACTGCTCCAGCCCTGCATCTCAACATAAAAAAATACAAAGGACAAGGAAAAGGGCTGGGTATGCGGCTCATTAGTTAAGCATCCCTAGGTTTACAAAAGAACAAACAAACAAATTCCAAAAAGACCCAGAAAACAAACCTATTTCTTGGTAATCATAAAGCGACCTGCTTCCAGTGGAGAGGTTTTGTGACTTCTGTGTCACACTACTGTACTTGGCAGTGCAGAGGCTCTTTGGCTTTGCCTGGTAGAGTTCCCCTTGGTGAGTACTTGCTGGGTCAGGGTGATAAAGATTCTAAATGAAAGAGTGCCTCCTTTCTATTCAAGTAGTTGGATTAGTCACAAGGGTACTTAATCCACACTGGTAGAATCCTTCAGCCAGCTTTTTTTTTTTCTTCCTCAGAGCATTTAGTACTCATTTAGATGGAAAATGTGTAAATGCAAGCCATGTAGGAATTGTCCAGTTAAGTGACTTCTGATTTTCCTGATTAAAAAAAATGCCTTTTTATATTTTTAAAACTATAGAAAGCTATACCTAACGAAATTTACTGTTTCAACTTGCTTTGAAGTGCACAGTTAGTCCGGTGGCATTAAGTGTATTCACATTGTTGTGCAACTGTCACCACAGTGCATCTCCAAACACTTTTCATCTTGCAAAAGTGAAACTGAGCCCTTTAAACACTAACTCCCCAGCCTCCAGCCCTCAGCTCTTGACAATCACCATTTTACTTTTTGTGGAGATTTTTTTGAGGGATATTATATTATTTTTCCTTCTTTTAAAAATAGTGCAAAAAAAAAAATCTTATCAGGATTCCTCCCTGGATAGGCAGTTGTCCAATCTCATGGTTATGCATCTTCCTGAAATGCATTTTGAGTCATTCCTACACAGAACTTGAAAAATAAAACTATATATGATTGCTGGAGGTTCTTGCTTCTCTTATCCCACTTTTTGAAGCCATAAGAATATCTTATTAAGGATTATGCAAAATAACCTCCTACAAATCCTGATATTATTACACTGCCCAAAAAACTTCAAAGCATCAGGAAAGATTTTTTTTTTTTTAACTAAACCAGATTCAGCTGGCTACCCCACTTGGCTACAGAGTACTAAAGAAGAGACTGAACTTGATCCTGCTGCCCTTGCATACACAACACTCCCATTGACTCTGGTGAAGACTTCAGTGCATGAAAGGATTCCAGGATCAAAAGGTTAGCTCTACGGGGAGCTGTGTCTGGCTTAAGCAATCCATTTTTTTTCTTCTATTGACAGTGAAAACGTTTTATAGTTCTTTTTCAAAGTTTTTCCAAACTTTTACAAAAACAGGCTACTTGTGAAAAAGTGAGAAGGCATCTAATTGAACTATATATCCATAGGAGACCATGGCAGAGACCAAGGGAAGGAAAACATTTCCAAACCACAATGATACTGGTCAGATCAATTGTATTTGAAAAATAAAGTGTTAGATGCACCAGCTGAGGGAAATTTACATCATTTCAGAAGGTGGAATAAACCCAAACACAAAACTCAAGAGTTTTTATTGTTGTCTTCTAGTGACTCATGATGGCAGGATTATATGATTTTTGTAATTTATGAAATTTATGAACTAAGAAAAATGTATATCATATCTAAATGGAATAGATGTGCAGATGCATAACTACTATTTAATTCATTGTTTGGAAATGAAAAAAATTTTTCAAAAAGAAATAGTCTTTTCTTCAAAAAGAAATAGTCTTAAGGACAGTGATTAATAAGAGTAGTAATCAAATTTCTAAGGAAAGGGAAATATGATTCTACATGTAAATTTTCTCTATTGGAGATTTTTATATCAAAGAATTCACTCATTTGTTCATTCATCAAATTTTTCTTTGGGCACTTGCCATATGCTCAATGTGAACCTGATAGTTTTCTAAAACCTCAGTTGAATAAGTTTCTAAAAAAGTGGATTGCATTTGATAAAACAGGACCTACCAACTGATCATGGGTTGGTGTATCTGTAGCATTTTGTATTTTCAAATAATTTGTATGAAGAGTTTTCTCTAGCTTTACCTGGAGTGTACAGATTTTGATTGGCAAGTGGCTTCTGTGATCTGCTTCCTGTAAATGACTATTGTTATGTACTAACACAGAGATGTTGTGCTGAACTAACTTAAAACATATATTTCATAATCATAAAACTGATTTAATGTTATTATAGTCTTGATCTTAAGCATCCTCTATTGTATGAGCAAGGGAGAGTTTGGTTTGGAGCTTGTCTAAACAATTCTCTTGCATTTTCAAATGATCAACCTTGACAGTTTTCTGCCATTGTACAGGATAACTGCAGTCTATGGTGTTCATGTTTTTACTTAAGGGCCATTGAATTGTATTAGAAATTTTATACCATACTCTTGTAATCCTATAAGTCACTTTTGAGTTGCATTATTGAAAGTGAATAATGATGTAACACAAAACAAAAATTACTTAGGCAGTTGAAGCTTTTAATGTGTGTATAGTTTAAGTACAAAAAACGGTCCATAGAGAACAGTGCTCATGAACGAAATGAAAATACACACTCATCTCCACCCACTCCTTGTTGTCTGGGCCTATTTAGATCTGGTGAAAATGTTAAGCCGCCAACCCTAAGTGATATAGGATACCTAATTTATTAAGCTTCTAGAAGGTGCCAGGTTAATGATTGCAGAGAAAGGAATGTGTGTGTGTGTGTGTATACATGTAGGAGGGTTCCTGCAAACTTTTCCAGTTAGCATGTGCCCAACTACTTTAGTTTTTCTTGGAAATTTTTAGGTATTTCATATTTATATAGTAGTTAATTTGGCTTGCTGAAATGGATATAGAAAAGACTGATTGAAGAACTGTGGAGTGAGCACTCAGAAAAGGAGGTAGGATTGGCAGCAGTTTCCCTCTGGGTCCCAAATCTCTGCTAGCCAATTAGCATTAAGGTCTGAAATTTCCCCCCATTCATTCTGGCCATTGTTTTTTAGAAGAAATAGAAAGCATTGTTTCCAAAGCTAAAGGGCATATATTTTTCTGTGGAGCATTTGCACAGTAGTTTAGGTGTTTGTTTAGCTAACTAAGCAGTTATCTGTATGACCAAGAAAGAACTTAGAAAGAAGGGTCCAGAGGAAATAAGGTAATTTTCATCCAGGTGTTAACAGAGAAGCAGGTTGGAGAAAGAATGGTCCTGAGAATATAACAACTTCCATGGAAGGTAAACTGAGGTAGGCACACAGCGTGACACTTAGGCAGTTTAACTGTACATAAATAACCTAGAATGATGGCTTTTTTTGGGGGGGTTGGGGATGATAGAAGCAATGGAGATAATGTAAGGAGAGCTTAAGGATCACTGAAGTTGTAAAAATGTATCCTATTTCACAGCCTGATTTGGAGTTTGGTTCACAGTAGCTCTTCATGGGGGATCAGAAAGTCTTAGGTCAGTATGGGGAAAAGCTTTATGTCAAATCTTCACTGTTTGATGGAACCTTCTTAAAGTACCTGGAGGATCAAGAAAAGTTTTTTTTCTTTAAATAGGAATTGAACCCAGGGACATTGTACCACTGATCTCCAAACCCAGTCCCTTTTACTTTTTATTTCGAGGCAGGGTCTCCTAAGATGCTGAAGCTGTCCTTGAACTTGTGATCCTCCTGCCTCAACCTCCTGAGTAACTAGGATTACAAGCTTGTGCCACCACGCCCAGAGATCAAGAGAAGTTCTGAGGCCAAGTCCTTGTTAGTGATTTCTGCCATGAATCCAAGGGAAAGAAATAAACTTTGCAGCCTTAGGATTTGCTGTATTTTTGAGGATTTATAAAGTCAGCAGCAGCAGTGACAGCTCTCAGTTCAGTTCTCACATGAATGAGAAGAACTCGGGGCATCCAGTTAATGAATCCACAAGAGTTCCAGGCAGCCTTGATGGGTTTCAGTATTTTTCCTTGCATATTTGTGTTAACCTGGAAAATTGCTTCTGGAAGAGAAAAGGAAGTGATATTTTTAGAATTAGATCAGTATTTCCAGCACATCCATTGATGTGCTAGCTCCTCAGTGTTTACATGGCAACGGGATGAACTATTATTATCACAACATGGGGTATCAGGATTCTTGTTTTTTGGTATGTAGACCAGTTATGTAGATGAGGAAGTAGAGTGGATAGATTTATTGAAGTTGGTGTTGACAGCTTAGTTGTGATTTGTTCTCAGTTTCTCTTATGTCCTTGAGAGAATATTTTTTTTGGGAGTGGTCAATAATTTTTTTTCAATGTTAGGAATTGAACCCAGGACCTTGTGTATGGTGTACAAGCACTCTACCACTAAGCTGCTTCCCAGCCCCCAAAAAATAAAATTTAAAATAAAAATAAATAAATTGGAAATGCAGTAAATCCCTGGATCATATTTAGAATAGTGAATTTTTCTTGAATGCTAGTTGTGTTTCTGATACTGTGCTGATCACTTTGGGGGATACAAATAAAACAAGGAGCATACTAGTCCTGCATTTCCATGAGCTTTGCTTCCCATGAATTCAGTCAACTGTGAAGGGCAAATATTTGAAATGGTGTTATTCCCTAACAATATAGCATAACATCTACTTACATGACATTTATATTGTGTCAGGTATTATAAGTAAACTAGAGATAGTTTAAAGTACATGCAAGAATGTATGTGTGTATGTGGATTATATCCAAGAAGGACACCTTTTTATATGGGACATGAGCAGCTAAGGATTTTGGTATGTGAGGGAGCTCCTGGTACCTCCCCCATTCAAGGGATGATTGTGTGTGTGTGTGTGTGTGTTAACCAAGAGGGTGCTGTACCACTGAGTCATATCCCCAGCCTGTTTTTAATTTTTTATTTTGAGACAGAGTTTTAAGTTGCCTAGGATCTTGCTAAACTGCTGAGGGTGGCTTTGCATTTGTAATCCTCCTGGCTTGGTCCCTCGAGTCACTGGGATTACAGGTGTGTGTTACTGTGCCCTGCTCCTATATGTGGTTTCTAGCTTCAAAAAATTTATAATTCAGCAAGAGGAATGGGACACTTTTGAACCAGTTAAACAACGAAGAAAGAAAAAAGATAATAAACAATACTTATACTAAAATACTTTAATAGTTTAAGGAAAGGAAGGAGCAATGGGGTTATTTAAAGAACTGGAATACTATATCTGCTGCTGTTACTTTCAAGGTGAATAAATTTCAAAACCCTTTGAAAAAGAGGATAGGGAGAATGGAGAAAGGCTTCCTATCTCTTTCTTTCTTATGTATGCAATGTTGCTCTTATACAGTCATATTCATGGGAGCTTGGGGATTAATGGGAAAATTACTTTCAGAAGTGAAGGTGAACAAAACAGTCATGGTGGAATATTATCCACTATAGCTCTACACTTTCTGTTTACCCACCCACCCCCAAAGCCTAGTGTACATATATATTCTTTTTGCTACTAGAGTCTAATCCTATGTGGTCATGGTTTGTCCAAGACCCAAAAGCTTACCTTGATTTCTGTTTTTTTCCCCCCCCTAAATGAGTCCCAGTCAAATGGCTGTCCTAGGCAGGGAAAGACAGAGAGACACTTACATATTCCTTCTCTTCTCCTTATTGCTTCTTCCCTTCTCTGCTCTTCCTGCTTTGTCCTTATTTTTTACTTTCTCTTTCCCTTCCTTCTAGCAGTATATACCCATTTTCTTAGCATTTCTCATCTGTTTCGCAAAGGTGTTTATGGGCTCTCTGCACACCACTGACTCCATTTAAGTCTGAAGAAGTAAAATTATAGCAGACTATGTGTTGCTAAGCAAGACACTTCTGTGTTTGGAAAACCACCTCCTGGAACATAGCTCTTGAAATACATAGGTTGAATTTTCTTTGTGTTCTGTATACAGCCCTGTGTGCTCAAGACAGCCAGTAAAGGTTAAATCAGAGTAACAGCAGATGTTCTAGGCTTATCTTAGATAGCTAGCACATTGCTATCTCTCCTTTATTCATTTGTTCTTTCATTCATTGAGTAAAGAAGCAAACAGAGATCAGATTCCATTAGGCTTTCCAGAACATAAAGAAAAATTTATCTATTTATTCCATATTTTTTTTTGAGAGAGAGAATGAATCAATCTTATTTGTTTGTTTTTGGTCTGGTTTTTGTTTTTCCTCCACTTATTTGTGTATGTGGTTTTTAGGTTCAAACCCAGGTTCTTGTACATGCCAGGCAAGTGCTCTGCTGCCAAGCCACCATTCCAGCCCCTTTCTTCCACATGTTTATTAATGAATTATAGTTGTACATAATGATGAGATTTGCTGTTACATAATCATGCATGCACATAACACAGCAATATATTTTGCCCAATATCCCACATGAGCACATTCCCTCCCTCCTACTGTCCCATGGTTATTTATTTTTTTTTAAATTTAAATTGATGGATAATAATCATTCACTTTTATGGGGTACAGTATGATGTTTTGGTACATTATTCACTGTATAAATATTTGGTTTTGATTTTAAGAACCATGGGAGGCCAGGAGTCCACCATGGTCTGACTCATATTTTTGAAAGCTCTCTCAGGTCACACTGTGAGAATGGATGAGAGGTCCATGCCGGAGCAGGAGATTGGCCAGGGAAGCCATTGCAGAATTCTAGTCCAGAAATAAGGATGGCTTAGACTGGGGTGATTGTTGTGGATATGGAGAGTAGTTAACTGATTCTTGCCCAAATGTTTATTCCTAGGTCAAACTCTATTTATCTTGTTAGTGTTTCCTCTGCTACAGGCTGGGGGCTGGCTTCAGCATTCACAATCTTGGATTAGTATCTTAGCAGCTGATCTGGAGCCCTGGAAGCCAGGCTTTATTGGCCCACCTTATTGATCAGTTGTATTCCTGGCCCATTAGCCGTTCATGCTTTTTGTGTGGGCTCAATGCTGCTCAGTGTGTTTGTTTAATAACTTGACAATTGTCTCATATTATGCTTGCTTAAAAATGTTTTAAAATAAAGATGTGACAGCCCCATGATGGTTTAATTAATTCTCAAATGTTTTCCTACTTTATTTGCATTGTTGTGCAGGATATTTTACCCAATCATCTGTTGAAATGAGCACTTTAATATTGTGGGCATTAGGATGCGCGGATTGCTTTGGCAAGCACCACATCAACTGTCACCATGAAGCACTGAATATGGGCAGAGTTTATTTCTACAGATAATTGCTATGGGTTGGGTATGTGCAAGATAAGGAGAAAGAGGTAGCCTCTGCCTCTAGGGACATGAAAGGAAGGGAAAGTAAAGAAAATTATGGAGCATTTTTAAGTGCAGACTTTTTATATCCAGAACTCATTCAACATTTGCGACACCTTGGAGGTGGGTGCTACTCTTATCTTTAATTGATGAGGAGGAATGAGCCGTCTGTCTCAAGTCATGGGGCTGTCATGTGCAGAGCCAGCAGCTAAACCCAAATCCGTCCCCTTTACACTGTGGTGCTACTTCACATTCTGTCATGCCTTCTGTGTGAACACCAACTCTGCCCATGCACAGGTACAGGATCTCGGGGGAAATGGCTTAAACTCTGTGAGCCTCAGTTGTCTCATCTATAAATTGTAAATGATAGTGCTTACCGCAAAAACATGTAAGCAAGTTCCTGGCACTTGGTAGCCAGGAACAAAATTTTGTGGGAAAAGAATTTGTGACGTGATTTTTCTTTTGAGTCCCAAACAAGCATGACACAGAGTTTTTGCTTATTTGTTTTCAACCTTTCAGCTCTTAGAAAAACCTGCAGTCTGCATTTAGGTCTAGGTGTTAGGAAGGAGCTTCTTTCTGAGGCATCAAGGTTGTGGAATTTGTTTGCAGGGTATCTTTGTCTAGAAAGAGGTATTTCCAAGGACCTGGCCCATGCTTGGTCTATCCTCCCAACTCAGGTAGCAATAGGAGGGGAAAGAAGCAGTTATTTATATAAGCCATATAAATCAAGGCCTAAAATCATTTGGGGTCAATTTTGTGTGTCCTTTGGAGCTGAAATTAATAGATATTTCTCTTTGAAGGCTCTGCTCTACCAGCAATATCCAATAGAATAAAAGGACCTCACACTGTCTTTTTGAGGGATCATATTTATTTATTTATTTATTTTAGTCCTTGATGAAAACCAATTTGCCTTCCCTGAAACTGGGCGTTGAAGCTTTGATTAGCTGACAAGGGAAGGGGGTGGACAACAATAACCTTCCAGTTTATATTAGACTCTTAAAAACCATGCATGGGACGATAGTACCACAGAGAATTTTTCTACAAAATGGGTCATAATCAGCACGCACATCAGAGGTGAAACTACCACCCTGAGGAGAAACCCAAAACCAAAACCCAAACCAAATAAGTGAAAGCCCAAAAGGCTGATCTACATTGAACTGTGCTGTGTAGGTCTCTGAAGTGCTTTCCTTTCTCTCTCTCTCTTTCTCTTTGGGTGATGGGGATTGAACCCAGGGTCTTGTGTATACTAGGTAAGTGTGGTTCATTAAATTCATTGAGACAGACATGATCATTGGACCTTTACTCTTCTCCTTTCCAGTGTCTGCCTCAAACCAACTTTTGTCTGATACATAGGGACATCCAGTGGCCCTTTCAGACTCATCAAATAACCTCTTGGCACTTGGATTGCTTCCCTTCTACTCTGTTTTCCCATAATACGATCTGTTCCTCGGTACCAGTCAATCTCAGGCCACCTCATGAATGCTCTACAGAGGTGCTGGTAGCATGTTCACATTGTCTTTTTTTGCTACCAGGGATTGAACCCAAGGGCATTTAACCGTGGAGCCACATCTCCAGTCCTATTTATTTTTTTTTATTTTGGGAATGTCTCACTAAGTTGCTTACAGCCTCGCTAAGTTGCTGAGGCTGGGCTTGAAGGTATGATCCTTCTGTCTCAGCCTCCAGAGTCAATGGGATTACATGCATGCTTCACTGTGCCCAGCTAGTCGCACGTTTCTAAATATTGCAAAAGCAACATATTTTACATTCACTTAGTCCCTGCAAATCACCGTTTTTCTCCACTCTGACTTCCTCATTGTCATAACTCACCTCATGCTACTTTTTACCTGAGTGATTGATGGGTATATTTTAGATCTGACTAGAGGAAGCTGAATTGGAGATACATGTAGTTTAATGAGATATTTTAATGTCATTTGCAGTCACTTTGGAGCCATCTGGGTAAGGAATGATTTCTAGGAACAGTCCTACCACACACAAGATGATGTATCCAGGGGGAGAGCAAAGATGACAGCCAGACCCCTCTAAGGATATGAATCAGTTCTATGGTGCTTATCACTGGAAACACGGGAGTAGTGAAAAAATAAAAATTAAACAAAAACAAGTTTGGAAATAGATTTGAAAAGCTCAACTGTAGAAATTGTGAGCAGAAGAATTGATGCCTAGCCAAATATATTCCCTCATGTCTGATTATGTTTAATAATGCCAAGAATATAATTATAAACTCATTATCATTTTGCATTTTTTATGAAATGGTGTAGGATATATATTTCTTTTTTCAGAATTTCTGAAGGCAGCCCAGCAAGAAAGAAGGTCTTTAGGAGAAGATGCATACTTTCAACATCCCATGCTGGATCTCATCTTACTATATTTAATTTTATCCAGGTTTCAGAGGAGAGGACTTGCACAACTGCCACCGATAGAGGAGAAATGCCGTGAAGCAAGTGTTCCATAACAAACGCTCACATGTTCATTAATGTCACAGTATGCAGTCTAAGAGGAATTCCACCCTCCAGTTATAGACAGAGCTCAATGTAGTGAGGAACATTTGAGTTATACTCGTGTATGCCTTAATTGCAGGTTCATTTTACATATCTTTTTTCAGAATTACTGTTCATATCTAACTTCAGATATGATGGGAAGGACATATCCTTGTGTAAATGGAAAAAACATATTTGTGGTATATGACAACTTTAAAAGCATGTGTAATTTGCATATTTGCATAATTTCTATATTTATTCTCATTAAATATTCATTTTAAAATCTAGTTTTATATTTTTTCCTTACAGAGGGACACAAAAATTTGTTTAAGTTTGGGCCCCATAAAAGCTGGATCTGCCTTGTCCCCTGCCTACTGTCAGGCGATTATTCTCAGCAGTTGCATTCATAGGGTGCCTTGTAGTAAAGAGGCGGCATGCTACAATACAGGCAGGAGACTTGCTTCTGCCACTTCTGGGCTGTATGGCTTCAGTGAGTTTCTTAGTCTCTCTGAATTTTAGTTTCCTTAACTGTATAGTTTGGATGCTAATGCCTTACAAGATTAAAGATTTAAAGACGACCTTAGGACAGTGCTTGGTATATGATAGGCACACAATAAATATGTTTTCCCTTTTTTCCTTGACCTTTTACCCTGAGGGTTCATAAGTTATCTTAGGCCAGGGATCCAGATGAAGAAATATTTTGCCTTTTCAAAACAAATTTTGTTATAAGGGTGTTAGGAAGAAAGTTGGGGTTTCCCCTGTGATTCTTGTCTTTAATAAGCCCTAGATAAAATGAATCACCATGGTATTTTCTCTGGGTGTGTAGCAAAGAGTGACGTACTTCAGTCAGCTGTGAAGATTAACAGCCCCAAATATTTAAATTCCCACCCCCTCACAGCCATGCCGGCTAACATACACACACATGTTCGTTTGATATGGCCCAAGGAGTATATTATTCTGAATCACTGCAGTTTTTCTACATGGCTTTATCTTTCATCAAGTATATTCATGGGCAAAGTACTAAGCCAGGTGCTGGATTTCCATGAAGTGTGGGAATCTGGGAACTAAGGTTTTCCATTTTGGAAAACGGTTCTAATGAACCATAGTACCCTGGAATGGGACATTCTTTCAGATATGTGTGCTTCAGCCACATGCATACAGAGATAATCTCTATGGGGCAGGGACAGATGTAGGGAATACCAGGCTGGCTCAGTACTGACTGAGACTTCACAGCAGACTAATGTGTGTGATACTTATTTATTTACTTTACTTATTTATTTATTTTAAAGAGAGAGAGGGACAGTGAGAGAGAGAGAGAGAGAGAATCAATTTTATTTAGTTTTTCATCTGGCCTTTGTTGCTTCAACACTTTGTTGTGTACGTGGTGCTGGGGTTCGAACCTGCATCCTCTTGTGTGCTAGGCAAGCACCATAACTACTGAGCTATTGCTTCAGCCCCCCAAGATTCCTTTCTTGTAGGACCTATCAGGGCTAGTGCATGGTAGTTGTTTGTCATATTTATTGGGTTTATTTATTATATTATGTGCATTCAGTAGGAGTAAAAAGAAAACCTGTTAAATGCCCAAAGGGTTTTCCCTGTTGAAAACAAATTGCAGCTTTTGATTAATATGCATAATAATCCAGTCTTTTGCAGTGGTATTTTGGAGGAAGGGAATTGTTATTGACATGAAGAATCAGAAACAGTCCACTTCACACACTTTGCCTGTAGGCACTTCCTTTTTCTGTGTGAAAGAAACCAAACTGTGGCAAGTCAATGGAAGTTTTAAGAAGTTAGCATACTTGAAAAGACACAACAATCACAAGTAGACTGCTAGTTGAGCGAAGGCCAGTGTGTGCTCCAACCTGCCAGCAGTTAGAAAGAAAAAGTGTTCTAAGATTACCTGTGTCCCCATCGCTGGCACACTCCACTGATTTTTAATGGAAAACAATTGTTGGTTAGTGTTTGTAATATGTGTCATAATAAATTGTACGTTTACCTATTAACTGTTTAAGAAACCTGCCTGCAAGTAGCTTATCCATACTTTATTTGGGGTTGTCTTAATTTTTCTGCTTTCTAAAACTATTGCATTTAATAAACTCACTCAGGTTTTGTCAAAGTGAACCTGCCTGATCTGGTTAACATCTTGATGTCTAGACAAGGTTTAGCCAGGGGTGAGTCTATTTGGTTATCATGTATTCATGTGTGCACACAGCCACCCCACCCCCAGCTTGTTTGTTTAAAAATATCCATCAATGCCTACAGCACTCCAGCCAGTGTGCTGAACACTGCGGATGTAAGGCAGGCATGATCCTGTCCATCTTGAAGTTTCCAGAGTCATGGGGAATGAAGCTAGCCACCATACCTTTAATTTGAGTATGGCGGGGGACACAGGGCTACCGTGTCATTTCCAACAGCATTTCCAGAATGACTTGTCTTGAGGCTTCTTTATGTTCACTTGCCAGGGACAGATTGACCTACAGGTTGTCACTGAGACAAATGTCCTATGCATTGCCTTCTGGCCCCCTTAAACCTTGTTCTAGCAATTAAGTATATAAAAAAACGAAAAAGTTTAAGAGAATGATAATCTCTTAAAGAGCTGTCTTTTAAATGCCAACTTGCAAGTAAAATATGTAATGGAACAAATTAATGATTTTCAAGTTCTTAACAATAACTGCTTTTAATTGTAATTTTTCTTTGGACAGATTGTGGGGATAAATTTTAATTTTGGCTTGAAAATAGTATTGAAATAGCACTTGTCTCATCCTGTCAAATTTTTAGTACTTGGGTATTTGGAGTCATGGAAGTTTATTCTTTGTGTAAGTCAAGAACCTTTGTTGTTTTGGACTGTGGCTGGCTATAACCAGTTGAATAAAATTCCCGCAGTTCATCCATTCTTCTCCTACCAGCAGGTGTCATTATGGAAATATGAAAATACTGTAAATTTCAAAGTTGTAGGAACTGGTTGTGAGAAATAGGACTTTGGAAAGCAAGAAAATGTGAAGAAATCATTTAACACAAACCAAGGGTGGCGTGTTTAATTAGTAATTTGGCAATATTTTACAATACAACAAAACTGACACAGGATTTCAAGGCACATCCTCCATTTATTTTAATTATATTAAGCAAATATCTACCAAGACCCACTCTACGCTCACAGAAGAGTCACAAAAGAAAAGTAAGATGTGATTCTTATTCTTAAGGAGCTAACATGATATGGGGGGAGAGAGGGAAAGGATATATTCATGAAAAAATCAGTTTATAGAATGAATCAGTTTTTCTTTTTAACATGCCAGATTGAAGAACATTATAAAAGTTGCAGAAGTTCCAGCCAGAGGAGCTGGCTGGATAATGTGGTTGATTATGGGTTAATCAAGGAATAATTTTTTACATGTTGCAAGTATAAAATGCTTCAAAATGAGTTGGTAACCTGATAGTTCATTCTTTTCTTGCTAACTGACATCACCTCTCTCCAGAGAGCCAAAGTAAAAATTATAATAAGTACCTATTACATATGTATCTGAGGATATAACAGTTAGATATAATAGTTTATAATGATCCAGTCTTTCTACATGTTAAGGTAAACACTATCAGTAGGCATTTGTCCTCAAGGACTTATACCAGGAGCCTGGATCAGTCAAGGCTTCATCCACCCCTATTTTTCCCTTTTAGACCATGAGATTTTTCCAAGACATGTTATGTGGCACTCTGATTCTGCATCTGAATTTGTAGTGAGCTCTCCAAACATGTTTGCTAGATGACTAAATAAATGATAATATTACCAAAGGTTGGAATGTTTGCAGTCTTTCCTATATTGTGTTGTTAGGATGTGTGTATGTGTGTGTGTATGTCCACAAGCAACCTCAGGTTGAACAATTCAGAAAAATGGGTTGAAGCCAGGTGCACTGGTGCACACCTGTAATCCCAGGTACTCAGGAGACCGAGGCAGGACAATCGCAAGTTGGAGGCCAACCCAGGCAACCTAATGAGATCCTGTGTCAAAATAAAATAGAAAGGATAGGGGAGGTAGCTCAGTGGTAGAGCATTTACCTAGCATGCACCGGGCCTGGGTTTAATAGAAAGGATAGAAAGAAAGGGAGGGAGGGAGGGAGGGAGGAAGGAAGGAAAGAAAGAAGGGAGGGAGGGAGGAAGGAAGGAAAGAAAGAAAGGATGGAGGGAAGAAGGAAGGAAGAAATAAAACTGTGTTGAAAAGTTGATCCTAAAGTTCTTTGATCCCACTTGTCCTTCCAAGGAAATATATCTCAAAAATATTTTGTCAAACTATATGATTCCAGGATATTGTCCATGAGATTTGAAGAACATTATACTTCATCTAAATGAAATGGGGCTTAATTTTAGACAGAAGGATGTATGTCGTGTTCTTCATTTCATTACCTTTCAACAACTCATTTCCATGCTAGTAATCAGCCTTTTTTCAATGAAGACTGTTTGCTACACTCGCACTAGTTCTTTTTTTTTTTTTTTTAAAGAGAGAAGGACAATGAGAGAGACAGAATCAACTTTTATTGAGTTTTTCTGAGTTTTTCACATGGACTTCATTGCTCTGACACTTAGTTGTGTACGTGGGTGCTGGGGTTTGAACCCATGCACTCGTGCATGCAGGGCAAGTGCTGCAACCGCTGAGCCACCGCTCCAGCCCCGCACTAGTTCTTTTTAATTGAAGGCTACTATTGATTTCCCACTGTCTCAAGGTGAGGCAGGTGTCCTTAGACTACCTTTGGTACTTTGTCCAAGGGTTACACTTTATTCATCACTTCCTTACATCTCCAGTTTGCTTAGTGAATTCCTCATTTTGATTTTCTATAGTCATCTCCAACTTAAAATGTCAAAAAGGGAAATAATCATTTTTACTGAAAAAACCATCTCCTCCTTTTGGCCATATCTTTTCTCTCCATATTACCATCATTTCCCCTAGTCCCTGAGGCTGGAATCGATGTTTTCTTTAACATGACTCCTTTTCTCATTCAGTTGATAATTCAGTTATACTTCCTTTTGATGCCTCTGATATAAATTACTAAACACTGGATGAAGTCGTCTCCTGAATTGTGCTGGCAGCAGCTTCTCATGTTTGCCACCCATTAATGGAGATGAACTTTTTAGTTAGAATCATTCAAACATCAGTACCAAGGGTAGACTCATGAGAGTTGCTGTGGCCCTTCATGACATACTATCCTATCACCAGTTTAGCCCATCTCTGGATACTTCCGTGCACTCTGTCTTTTGGCCTCTTTGCTTCAGTCAAAAAAAAAAAAAAATCCAGTTTCCTAATCTAGTCATGCTCTCTTTGATGTTTAGATTTTAAAAATTGTGGTAAAACACATATAGCATATCTGTTATGATTTTAGCCATTTTTGCATGAACAGTTTAGTAGCATTAAGTATGTTCATGTTCACACTGCTCTGCAACCACCATCTTCATCCCTTTCCAGAATCTTTTCATCTCCCTAAACTGAAGCTCTGTATTCATTAAACACTAACGCTTCACTCTCCTCAGCCCCCAGCCCCTGGAAATCACCATTCTGTCTTCCGTCTGTAGGAGTTTGACTACTCTAAGTACCTCATGTAAGTGGAAATGTATAATATATGTATTTTTTTAAAAGAGAGAGGTACAGTAAAAGAGAGAGAAAGAGAGAATCAATTTTATTTAGGTTTAATTTTTCATATGGCTTTTGTTGCTCCTATGCTTCGTTGTATATGTGGGGCTGGGATTTGAACTCGCATCCTTGTGCATGCCTGGCAGGCGCCGTAGGTGCTGAGCCACCAGTCTAGCCCCTAATACATGTATTTTTTGTGTCTGGATTATTTTATGTAGCATAATTTCCTTAAGGTTCATCTGTGTTGTGTCAGAATTTCCTTTCTTTTTAAGGCCAAATAATATTCCATTGTGTGTGTATATGAATATATATATATATATATATATATATATATATATATGTTTTGTTTATACAGTTATCTATTGAGGGACATTTGTATTGTAGTTTTTCCTTTTATAGAATATTCTAATAGTCACAAAAAGTTTAATCTTTCTTCAATCATGCTACTTTACTACAAATTGGTTATTCATTGAATTAGTCATTAAAAGACTGACCATTTGGCAAATTAGATTTCAAAAAATTTCTAGATGTCTTCCCTCCCTTGTAAGAAATCAAAAGAAAGCACTTCTTTCAATTTTAAGGGTTATGTCTCTATTTGAACAATATCTTTTTTTCATATTTACCTCCATACAGTTTTTTATTTTTATTTTTTAGAGAGAGGGACAGTGAGAGAGAGAGAAAAACAATTTTTTATTAGATGAATATAGAGTTACAATTGAGGGGGAAACATTATCAAACATTCAAGAACCAATGTATATATACTTAATTATCCAGGGCTAATGCCATATCATGGATGCCCAGCTTGGGTTCCCCATGTTGCTGTTTCCCCCAGAAGAACCCCTGAGTTAAATGGATATCTTGAGGAGATTAGAGATCTCATTCTGAGAGGATTCCCCCATATTCCCACCCTCCAGTCTCCTAGGTGTTCTTCCTAAGCCCTCCCCCCATCCTGTCCCCCACCCTACTCCAAGTATCCTAGGGTGTCATCTCCCTGTTGCATTGAGAATCATACAATTTGAAGTTATTATTAGCTTAGCCGTCTAACATACTGCTTCCTGATGTATTCTAGCTTCCACAGATGAGAGAAACTATTCGGCCCTTGAGTCTCTGAGATTGGGATACTTCACTGAGCATAATTCTTTACCTCTCCATCCAGTTGATTTCAAAAGCCATAATATCATCTTCTCTAATGGCTGAGTAGTATTCCATTGTATATATGTACCAAAGTTTTTGTATCCACTCGTCCAGTGAGGGCAGGAGTGGGATAGCTGGATCATAAGGTGGTTCCATCCTTAATTTTTTGAGGATTCTCCATACAGCTTTCCACAGTGGCTGAACCAGTTTGCAGTCCCACCAGCAGTGTAACAGTGTTCCTTTTTTCCCACAGCCCCTCCAGCATCTGTTGTTGTTCGAATTTTTCATTTTTGCCACTCTAACAGGAGTGAGGTGGTATCTCATGGAAGTTTTGATTTGCATTTCCCTTATAGCTAATGATGTAGAGCATTTTCTTATATATTTATGGGCTTTCTGGACTTCCTCTGGTGAGAAGTTTCTTTTTACATCTGTAGCCCATTTATTGATTGGCTTATTTGTGATTTTGGTGTTTAGTTTCTTTAGTTCCCTGTAAATTCTGGATGTTAGCCCTCTGTCTGAGGTGTGGCAGGCAAAGGTTTTCTCCTGTTCTGTAGGGTCTCTCCTGATTGAACAATATCTTAATAGCTTTGTTGATTTGTTTTCAGTAGTAGCTTTCTTATATCTTGTGATCAGAACCAGTGGTTTCTTGATAAGTCAAAAGAAGTTAGTTAAGGTGGGCAATTACAGAAAATGATTAGGTATATTCAAATAAAGCATACTAATGTACAGCTGTCAATCTTTTAGTGTAGAGTCAAGACATTTTCTTTGGCCTACTGATTGTGATCTTTCATAAACTGTACTCATAATGAATTAGTTATGGTTCCAATTTCAGTTTCTTTCTTTCCTTTCTTCCTTCCCTCTCACCCTCTTCATCTCCCCACCCTCCCTCTTTCTCTCTTTCATGGGGATTGAGCCCTGGGGCACTCTACCACTGAACTATATCCCCAGCCCTTTCTACTTTTTAATTTTGAGACAAGGTCATGCTAAACGTCTGAATCTGGCCTCTAACTTGCCATACTCCTATCTCAGCCTCCAGATAGCAAGAATATGCAGCTGTGCCAACACAATTTCATTTTCTTTACATAGGAATGAAATCCTAAGATGCTTATGAGAGGATGAGGGCAAAAATCTTTGTGTATTTTTATATCTTCTGTCATTAACAGTTGTACTCATGCTCAATTTTTAAGGGCAGATTTTCTTAGCAATTCATCTTTATTAATTCTTTAAAATAATTTGACTCACTTTTTAATTTTTATTTTTCCAATGAAACAATATATTTTTATTCTGCAAATTAGATTTGCCCCCTAGAGACCCCCCAATTACCACCATCATCCCTCCTGACTCACTTTTTTGAAGAAATGTAAGTCTTGGTTGTCATACTTCTTCAGATAACATAATATTTAATTGAATTATATGATTATAATAAATACAAGTGGCACAATTTTACTACCAATTGATTCTTGGTACGCTTTCCATGCAATCAGTGGGGGTTGAAGCCTTCACACTCTTCGCACTGCATGTGCCAAGGTATAAGTTAGTATGTTTTCCTGAGGACGCAGGGAGCACTGGGTAAGTGTGTAGTCATGTAGTGCAGGTTGGTTTGTTCTTTCTTATAGACAAGGCTGTTTTCTTGCTATCTTATAATGAAGCAGAAATTGAGGTAAAATTGGTATGGGGTAATTGCACAAATCCTTCAGGTTCAAATTACTGGAACAGGAAACATTTATATTTGATGTAAATTTGCATTTCTGTATTGGAGATCCAGCACCTCTGTGAATGGAGATGGAGAGAATTATGAAACTGGATCTTGCTGGGCATGTTGGAGCAGGCCTACAAGCCCAGCAACTCAGGAGACTGAGGCAGGAGGGCTGCAAGTTCAAAGCCAGCCTCAGCATCTTAGGCCCTGTCTCAAAATAAAAAAAGGACTAGGGATTGGCTCAGTGGTTAAGTGCCCCTGGGTTCAATCCTTGGTACAAAAAAAAAAAAAAAAAAAAAGACAAGCTGGGTGTTACCTTGTCACAACTTACAACTTTATCTATGGACAGATGGATCATCTCTGCCTGGAACTCCACTGCTCTGCACATGGCTACGTAGTGTCCAGTCCAGTGTTGAAGCCTCCTCCAAGGGAGGTCCCTTGGTGTTCTTCAGGTGACAGCCCACCCTTTGGCCTACCCTTGCCCTCCATGTGAGGGTGGCTAGGGGGATCCTGTCCAGGTCTCCCCCATTTACTTCTGTATAGGTGTGTGGGATGAAATTGGTAGTGGCGGTGGATACAGGAGGCAGGTCTCAGGCCTCCATTCTTCTGCAATGTATCCAGAAATTCCTCAGCATTTCCGACAGTGGACATGCCCTCGATAGTTTCTAGTATTGACCCACGAGTTCCCTCTGTTTATAGCCATTAGTCATTTCACTGTCAGTACACATGGGAGGGATTGGAAACCTGTTGGCTTTAATCCCAAGCACTGTTCCTTCCCACTTTAAAATTTGTACTTGAGGTTCTCAGGCTGGTCTGTTCAACACTTTTTCATCTGCTTTGAGCAGATAACTAATGAACTATGAGTTAGAGTTAGGCACTCAGCAGTTCTATATTTCTCAGAGTTTATACCATTCAACAGTTTTCTTAATCACATTCAAGGCAATGGAATAATAATAATGGTGAGTTATTTTGCACTGTGATTTGTGGGTTTTCCATGGTTCATTGCTTCATTTAATGAAATAACAAGCTAGACCATTTGTGGGGGTGAGGGGTTAGAACAGAGCACTCATGAAGGTAAGAGAGGAGGTACCTTCTGCTTTTAGAAGGAATTTCTGTTTGGAATCCTGTTCTGGGTACTTTCTGATCATCCACTGTTTCTCAGCATTGCCTCATGCAGGTATAATTGAATCAGAGCTTTAGCTCATTCATGCTCAGTGTTACTTTTAGTTTTAGACAGAAAAGAAAAATGTTGCCGGGCATGGTGGTGCATGCCTATAATCCCAGCAGTTTCGGAGGCTGAGGTAGGAGGATTGCAAGTTCAAAGCCAGCTTCAGCAACTTAGAGAGGCCCTAAGCAACTTAGTAAAACCCAGTCTCATAATAAATAATAAAAAGGGCTGGGATGTAGCTCAGTGGTTAAGCAGCCCTGGGTTCAATCCCTGGTACTGGAAAAAAAAAAAAAAGAAAGAAAAATAGATGAATGAACAAAGTCAAGGAGAGCCAGTAACCCTAGGTTCAATTAAGGGCTAAATTTCAGTGTCTCTCATCTTGTTTCCTAACTGCCTTAATCTGCAGTGTCACGGATGAGCACATTTTTGCTTGATCATGGAAAAGATGAATTTTGTGGCTTTGGAATGGTGTTTTCTTTATTTGCTTAAACACAGGTGGGATAAGTTCTTCTGGAGAAATGGAAAATGGACACAGGCATCTTTCTTCCATCAGAAGATGAAACCGATCCTTCATCCTTGTCACCACATACCACCCTTGCAACATGTTAGCTTATAGTGAAACTTTATAGATCCTGTCCTTGATCTCTGAACTCGAAAATCTCTTGTAATACTGTAAATTACCCTCATTGGCTTCCTTTTTCAGCTCTAGTGAATAGTCTGAGTGTTCTCAAATTTCTGTTCTAAAAACATCTCTCCAGGGATCCACAGTGAGAATGAAGCATTGTTTTACCACTGAGCACAGCAGTGTTATCCCAGACTCTGCTTATCTGAAAGGGGCGTGCTCCTGACTTGCAGCTGGGCTGAATTCTCCTCTTCTTTTCATGGCCTCGAGGGTCAGGAGCCTCTGACTGCAGCACGGTGGGGTGAGTGGTGTGACCCTCTATGAGGAAAAGCCCATGCTTACTCCCTGAATTGAAGCAGGGAGTCTCAGTAAAAAAGGTGTTGGAAACATCCTTCTTTAAGACAGCCCAGGGCTGGAACAGTGGCTCAGCGGTTATGGTGCTTGCCTGGCATGTGTGAGGATGTGGGTTCGAATCTCAGCACCATATACACAACAAAGTGTCAGAGCAACAAAAGCCAAATGAAAAAAAATCGACCCCCCCTCACCGTTCCTGTCTCCCTCTTTTAAAGAAAAAGAAAAAAAGAGCTTAGCACGAGAAATCCTCGACAGAATGCCATGCACATATAGGATGATCACTAAGTGTTTGTTGAATGAATACACAAATGTAGCTGTGCTAGCAGTCATGCTGTTCCCATCTGGCCTTCCTGGCAGCAGTTTATCTTAACTCCTGAGACCTTAATTCTTAATCTCCAGCCTTCTCATTGTCTCTGTCTCCTCTTTGCTCTGCCGTATCTCTAACCCTGGAGAAAAGCCAAGGGCTACTCTGTGGATCAGCCTGCCAGGCTATGTTGGGCTGAATGCAATGGGAGAACAGAATGATTGGGAAGGATGCTTCTTAACCAGATCCCCAAACAGCTTCTCTCAGATGCAGACTTGGTCACCTGCCTCTACTTGTTTTTTATTTTTAAAGAGATAGGGAGAGTGAGAGAAAGAGAGAGAGAGAGAAAGAGAGTCAGTTTTATTTATTTTTTCATGTGGGGTTTCGTTGCTCTGACACTTCATTGTGTATGTGGGCCTGGGGTTTGAACCCATGTCCTTGTGCATGCCAGGCAAGTGCTGAAACCACTGAGCCTCCGCTCCAGCCCCCACCTGCCTTTACTTGTACCTCCTGGGTCCCGATGCTAGGAGAGAAATTATGGTCATAGGTGACAAAGAACTCTCTTAGGAAAGTGGGTGCTCACTGCTCCAGCTGTTTTCCGATGCCATTGTGTTTACAGTTCCCTGTGTTCATACACGTATCCTTTTTCTAGTATCCTTTGGATGAATCTCTTGCTCTTGACTCTGGAACCAGAAAATATCCTTCTTTAACTTCTTAATTTAAAAATATTATATGTGTCTATTATGACTGTCATTTCTGCCTTTCATATTGCCAAAACTATCTGTTAAGTCAATGGAAAAAAGGCTGTGGCTTTTCTTAGCTATTTTCTTCAATTAACCTCCTCTGATGCGTTGTCTACCCTGGAGGTAATTTCTCCTTTCTTCACCTTTAGTCTAATTCTAAGGATCTAAGGAAAAAAATGATCTCTTTGGACTTTCAGCCAGACTATAAGTATTTGCTGGTGAGGCCAAATGTCCACACAGATTTAGACAGAATGATACTGGGTATTCAGTTCCAAAGTTAATCTCTCCACTTCTTTCCCATTTTTCTCCCCTTTAGAATAAAGTTCTATGACATGCATATTTAGTTTTTAAAAACATGATTATATTTCAATAGTTTTTCTTTGTTCGCACTAATAGTGTTTGCCCTGGAGCAAGCAGGGGAGGGTGGAAAAGACGCTGCAGTTGACTTGATTGCCTTTGTTCCCATGTGCTGCTTGGAGTATAAACTGTCATGTGCTCAGTGTGGTTCTGATATTTATCAATACAGCATACTGTTGTTACTAAATGATCTTTAAAAGGAAGGCAGGCTCTGCTCTCATTCAAAGCCATAGTGATCTATTCCAACTTTGGAGGTGAATCTGGATGTATTGGACCTGAGAGATGGTGCATCCCCAACATGGTGTATTCCTTAGGGATTTTTCAAGGCTAATTCTGAAGATGTGTAATGGCCTAAGTGTTGGCTTTAGAACTGAACTGTCATCTAAGATGTTATGCTACAGTTGTGTCTGATTCCTCTTTATGGTGTCTTTGGCAACAGGAAATTCATAGACTGGTTACATTCTGCGTCTCCCTCCCACCTTTAAAATTTTTTTTTATTAAGAAATTGAGTTATTATACAATCATAAATGCATATAAAGTAACAATATGATATGTATATATTCTTAAACCAGAATTATCCCCTAGATCCCTTCCTATTCTCCCTCCGTCTCCCTCCCCCACGTGCCCCTATACATGTCTATGATTGCCCTAAATTATGTGTTGCTATGCCTTTGCTGGGTCTAATACATGAGACTGACTACCTTTCACACAGGCCTGACTTTTGCTCCAACCTCCACGAATGAGTGAAAATGTTCCACCCTTAACTTTCTTCCCTCCCACCTTTTAATTTAAAATATTTCTTTGACTTCTTAGGTGATGAGTATATAGTTTAAGGTGGTATTTATTACCATCTATACATTTGCTATATGTGGTCTATGCAAACTTTCTACTAATTTGTAATATTGTGGAGGAAAGTGTAGCCATAACTGAAACCAGAATTTGGGGCACACTTCAGTTTGGTGTTTTTAGAGTTAATAGATGAATGCTGTATGTCTCAAGATACTGAGCCATAAAAATAAGGTAGGACTTCTGAACATAACACACACACACACACACACAAACACAAACCAAAAACCTAAATAAAAACCCCACTAAAGCTCAGTTTTCCCGCTGTTCCTGCTATTGACCCCACAGTTCATTGTGGTTTGTAGGTTGTTATAGGTAATGTTTGCGCTGACTGAGAATTGGAGAAGATGTTGCAGTCTGAGATGGGCTTTGTCTAATGATGTATATAACTCATATAAAACTGGGAGTTCAAGCTGGGCAAGGTGGTGAGCACCTGTAATCCCAGCAGCTGGGGAAGCTGAGGCAGGAGGTTTGCAAGTTCAAAGCCAGTCTCAGCAACTAAGTGAGGTTTTAAGCAACTTAGTGAGACCCTGTCTCAAAATAAAAAATAAAATTGTCTGGGAATGTGGCTTAGTGGTTAAGTACACCTGGGTTCAATCCTTGATACCAAGATAAAATAAAATAAAATAAAAATAAAGTTGAGAGTCCACACCAGGAGAGTGTCTTTTTAGTACAACATTCAAAGAAACAACAATCCAACTTGAGAAACCGAGAAGAATGATGTAAATGTTTGCTGTAAGTTTAAGATGTTTCCCCAGGGTTTTCACATAGTAAAAACAGAGAAAACTTCCTAACATTTCTCCTGACACCTCCTTCCTTCTTACCCGCTTCCCACTCCTGAGAACTGTGCAGATGTCTCTCGTGCCCTATGTAGGTAGTGGGTTGATGAATAAGTGTCCTAGGCTGAGGGTGGCAGTCCTGAACAGGTGGTGGTAGTGATGTGGCTAGATCTTTCCTAGCCTAAGTGTGGCTTCTACCTTAAATCATACCTTCAGTTGTTGCTATGCAATGGAGCCGGACAAAGGACTGTGGTTCTGGGGAAGAGGATAATGACCAAGATGACCCTATATGGATTCTTTATACAACTTTGATACAAAATTTATAGAAACATCTGCATTAGTGATCTCAAGAGAAACAAAAACAATGGGAGATATCTACGTATCTATATCTATATAATGAAAATTATTAAATGGAATTTTCTCACATCATGTGAAGACTGACAGATCTCAAGATATGTGAGTAGGCCAGATGCAGACCAGAACTGCTGGTGGTGTAAGGCTTAGTCTGAAGGTCAGCAGGCATAATATCCAGGAAGAGCTGATGTTTCATTGTAGTCCAATCTGAAGGCAGTCAGGCAGAAGGAATCTTCTCTTGTTCAGCCTGTTTGCTCTACTTCGGCCTTCAGTTGGTTAGAAGAGGCTCATCTGTATGAAGGAAAATGATTTGCTATACTCAGTCTACCAATTTAAAAGTTGATCTCATCCAGAAACACTCTTATAGACACACCCAGAATAATGTTGGATCAGATCTCTGGGCATTTCAGGGGTCAGTCAAGTTGACCCATAAAATTAATGTCACAACATCCATGAAAAGCATAGTAACATGAAAGTTACAATTTAATTTATGTGAATATACGTGAGTATTACTTGGTGGATACAATTGGGCTTCTAGAGTTTAGTGAGGGGTAAGTCTTAAGAAATTGTAATGAAAAACTGAAAAACTAAATAAAATTGATTCTCTCTCACTGTCCTGCTCTCTTAAAAAAATAAAGAAATTGCAATAAAGTGATTTATTTTGGGTATGTTCTTCAAAGAGTTGTATAGATCTCTCCATCTCCTTTCCATTGCTTCATTGCTTCATTTAACTCCTAGGGTATACTCTGCTTTTCTGTCCTTGGCATCAGGAAATGATGTGACAGCCCTTTCTCGACTCTATGAAATGATGGTGTCATTTTTTCTTGTACAAGGCGCTTATATCTACTCAGAAAAATCTCTAACATCTCTGCCGACTTCAGGAGGAACAGGCCAGTGTTTCTGCTTGAGTGACAGCTTAAACAAATGCTGCCCCCCCCCCCCTTAGTTCCATTTAACTTGGATTGTCTCAGAGAAACCTACTGAAGCTGACTCACCTTAATATGATGCCTTTTGGGTTTTTGAGAGTAAGCTATCAATGAATTGTAGTTTAGCCCAGTTGGTGGAGTTATACCAGACAAAACCTGGGAAATACCTTTGGGGTAGAGAGGGTATTCTGCATGTAGGGTTCTATCTCTTGGAGTTGGCTTATCCAAGAAAAATGGGGATTGAGCTCCTGATTTTCTTTTCTTTTTTTTTTAATTAAGAAATTTATTTGTTGAACAATCAAACATGCTTCCAATGAAACAGTATATTTATATTCTGAAAATTAGATTTACTCCTCCCTAGAGCCCCCTGTAATTATCCACCCTTATGCCCTGCTTCCCAATATGTCTGTACGAATGCCTTAGGTTGTATGTCACTACACCTGCTCCTGATTCTCTTAATCCTATGAACTGGGAGACAAAACATTCAGTAATGGTATTCTTTTCTGGTACACCTTCTCGGGTACTGATGGCCCAGAAGAAAAACTTGAGAGGTGTTGGGGATCTAGCTTAGTGGTACGACACTTGTCTAGCATGTGTAAGGCTCTGGGTTTGATCCCCGGCACCACATTAAAGCAAACATCCAATCAAAAAACAAAGAAAAACTTGAGAGAAGGATTGGCTTTTTTTGAAGTCTGTGGTCCTTCTTATATAATGCTGAAGTCTGGGCCTTCTTATCACAGCACCTACTTGGTCACCATTCCTCTCCTATCCATTCCCCTTCTTCTTTGGTGTTGGTGGTTGGTACTAGTGTGCCCTGGTTGTTCCAGACCCTATCCTCAACTCTTTTTTTGCTTTTCTCCATCCAGCTTCTCAAAGTTGCACTCTCTTTTTCCTCTCTAAACTGTACTCAAACTTTGGGGCTGACAAAATTCTTAGCTTTTCCTAAGTCACAACTCCTCTCTGACTCTTCTCATGTCCTTCAGGTAGCCATCTCTCCCAACCTTCATCTAATTTTTAAAAACTCTGCTATTCACCATTGCTAATTTTAGAAGCAGCAAGCTCTTATTATGGTGGTTTAGAAAGCAGTATATAATTATTTCGTTCCCAGATTATTTTCTATTCAGACTTACTGTTCAGTTCAGACTTGTGCTCCTTTAGGATGTTCACAGTAAATCTCCAGGGAAAATGCAAAACCTGCCACTAACAAAACAGCTTTTTAACACGGATGGGGTGTAGGACTAAGGAAAGGAGAAAATGAAATGTGAGAAATAAGAGAAGCAGCAATTTTGGAATGGATACTTTTTAGGTGATCTGTCTATATAATAAACTCCCACTATTTTAAGGAGTTTGTTAAACAAAGGGCTAATTGGTTAAAATCAAGCCAAGTACTTAGCCCTGAGTAGGTGTCACAGATCACTTGGGTCAGGAACTCCAGTAAAAAGTGTTTCTTTGAAAGTTTTCTAAATGATGAAACATTGTTGGAGTTGAGTGAAAGTTTTTTTTTTTTCTTGTAAGAAAATTCTTCATCAGAAGGAATTAAGAATCAATCACCCTCATATAACTGAACTAGATTTTTCTTACTAATAATAAATGGTTGCTGCATACATTGTTTTTTACCCTGGGACTAATACAATGCAGTCATTACTGGCCATAAAATACTCTAAAACAAATTAATTTTTAACGTTTATTTTGACAAGAAGTAAACATAAAGGTAGAGAAAAGTTCGTATACTACTGCAATGGCATGGCACTCTTGGCCATAACTGTATAGAGAGAAAATAAAGGAGCAAGTTTAATTTTCAAACTGACTGTCTGTAAAGGACTTAATTGAAAATAGTTTTCTGCTTTTAAAAAGTGATTTATTTTAAATGTTCTTTAAAAAACAAAGGTCTTATTGATAACCATTTTAAATCTATTATCTCAATGTGGGTTTTCAGTAAAAGGTCAAATCTTGTAGAAGTATTTTTGGTATGACTCAGCTCTGATCACAGATAAACTTTTTCAAGAAAATGAAATTAGTTAAACATTGTTAGGTCTGAGCACTTGTTTACAGAAGCTGCAATTGTTTTTTTTCACAAATAAAGACTTCAAGGAGAGAACTTTGGTTGAAAAAAGGCAAATGAAATATTCAAAATATTACTGTGTTTAGATTACACAAGTTAATAGCATATGAGGGGGAAAGGCACGGAATATATTTCACTAGAAGAATACACAATTCATGTGTGTAATTTTTGCAGCATGGATGGATGAATCTGATCTTTTTCTTGATATAATTTGCATTTACTCAACTTATTTAATCAAAGAGCTTTTATTTCAGAAATGCTGATGTGGGACTTTTAATTGAATGTTTAATTCTTGTTCACTAGTTTATTCTCGGTCCCCAGTCCCCATCACTGCCTGAGGATCTCTGACTTGCTATTTTCCAGGATCTGCTATTCGCCCTACAGTTAGTTCATTGGCTAAATGATATTCATGTGCCTGGACAGAGTAGGGCATGCTCTATTTAGGGTGGGCTTTGGTGATAGGCTGTGACTCAGTGTCTACAAACGTTTAGTCATTGAGCTTGTTTCCCAAAGAAGAAGCTCAGTTCATCAAATAATTAACCTTTGCTGGTCCAGATGTTCATCAGAGGCAGGGGAGGAGGAACCTTCTTTTCACTTTCCTTTTTAGTCCCACTGCTTGTCCCAGTATTTTTTTTTTTTTAAGAGAGAGGGAAAATGTGAGAGAGAAAGAAAGAATCAACCCTATTTATTTTTTCCATCTGCCCTTTGTTTTTCTGACTTTGTTGTGTACGTGGTGCTGGGGTTTGAACCCGGATCGTCATGCATGCCAGGCAAATGCTGCAACCACTGAGCCACTGCTCCAGGCCCTGTCCCATCTATTGAATGACACCTGAAGTGTGGACTAAGGAAGCCTGAGTGGTCCTCAGGTCTTCAGAAAGCCCCGTTTGGTGAAAGTTCTGAGCAACCTAAATTTAAAAAGTTCCTTAACTTACAGTAGGGTTACATCTCAGTGAATGTGTCAAAGTTTGAAAATAAGATATCCTCATTTAAAAATGCATTGAATATATCCAGGCTGCCCAGCACCTTGGCTTAGAGACTCCATACGCTGTGGAGTGTGGATTTTCCCCCTCGTGATCACAGGACTAACTGCAAGCTGTGGTTGCTGCCACCACCCAGTGTTTGATGGAGCGTGGGGCTGAAGAAAGCTGGTCCAAAAAAAGATCTAAGTTCAAAATTCAAAGCAGGATTTCTTCAGAGTGCATATCACTTTCTCATCACCATAATACTGAAAAATTTTAAGTGAACCATTGTTAAATGAAGGACCTCCTGTACTAAGCAGGAAGAGTGATTGTGTCCTAATTTCCCCCTATACTGAAACTGTATTAGCATTGCACTTCATTGTCTTAACCCGGGTTCTTGCTCTTGTGCAGTTGCTCAGTCAGTATGATGGCCAGTGGGACCCGTAGATCCAGCATTAGCTAAGACCTACAGGCCTCACCCTTTTTTACACTCCTAGCAGTGTTCTTTCTGAGAGATCCTTACAGGCTCTTTCTGCATTTCTGTCTTATGCTCTGGCAAGCAAATGCCCATCTTGGCTCTTTTCCATTTAAAATGGTCCTTCCACTTTGTCTGTGGTGTGAATTGGGGTTAGCATTATTGACTTGAGCTGTGCCGAACTGCTGCCAGCAGTCAATTACCCAATTCTTGCTTGCTAGCAGCACCTAGATTTTATTCATATGTTGGCAGCAATGTGCTCAGCCCTGACAGTGAATTTTGACAAGTTGAGGCTAATTAGGATATCTTTTATCAAGGATGAAGATAGTTCCTTTGCAGCTGGGGGTGACTGAGTAACCTAATTCTAACCAGTAAGATTTAAGTAGCAGAAGTCCACTTGGAGGAAGGGAGGAACAGGAAGAGACAAATTCCTAGGAAAGCTTTTATGTTCCTGGTAAAAGGGCAGAGAAACTGCTGTGCTTCTTGCCCTTTCTTCTTGGTTTGGATGCAAATGTATTTCCTGGAAGTGGGGCAGCCATTTTGTGACCATGAATTAACAAGCCTGATTACTAGTTTGTGTGAAGGCAATAAACCTCCACCCAAGTAAGTCACCACCATTGGAAGATTCCATTATTTGTCACAAAATTTCTAAATGATAGATACTAAAATTCAGATATGTAAAGAAAATATAATTTCTTTTAATTTTTGTTTATAATAAGTTTCATATTTTTCCTGAGTTTTCAAAATTGAAAATGGTGGTGGTAAGGATGGTAATTGGGGGCTGGAGTGGTGGCTGAACTGTTCACATGCTTGCCTAGCATGCATTAAGACCTGGGTTCAAACCCCAGCACCACATACACAGCTGAGAAACAAATGCCAAATGAAAAAATCAATAAAATTGATTCTCTCTTTCTCTTTATCTTTCTTCCTCTCTCCCTCTCTCTTTAAAAAAAGAAAAGAAAAGAAATGGTAGTTGATGTTTAGCAATGAGCTATTGATAATAATTCATTTTGAGGAAATGGTCTAATTGTTCAATTTCTCCTGCAGTTCTCTTGTACTCCTCTAAGATGACATTTGGAGGAAAATGAGTGGGGTTCTTAAGGAGTGGCATCATCTGACTGGCTTGTACTGGTTTACTGAAGCTCATTGCTAAACTTAGGAATTTTGTGGATCAGTTGCTAAACTTAACCATTTTTACAAGCTAAGTTATATAAATTTACAGTATTGAAAGGTAATACTCAGAACTTATGACTTCTTACTGAGTTGACTACATTTTGCTATAGCACTCATTCAAGTGAAGGATCTGTTGTATCCGTAAATAGAAATACTATATAGTGCTGCAGTACACAGTAATGCAGACGGTTCTGCAACCAGCTGGCTTCATTTCCTTTGGACGTATACCCACTAGCGGGATGGCAGATCGTGTAGTAATTCCATTTTTAAGTTTTTGGGGAACTTCTCTACTGTTTTCCACAATGGCTATACTAATTTGCATTCCCACTAACAGTGTGCAAGTACCCTTTTCTCCTTATCCTGACTAACACTTCTTATCTCTTGTCTTTTTTGATAATAACTGTTCCTATTTTTTTTTTAAGAGAGAGTCAAGTTTTTACTTAGTTTTCCATCAGGTTTTTGTTTTTCCAACACTTAATTGTGTATGTGGTTCTGGGGTTTCAATCTGGGTCCTTGTGCATGCCAGGCAAGTACTCTATTGCTGAACCACCTTTTTGGTCCCTGATAGCAACCATTCTAACAGATGTGAGGTAATAATAGTTCATTGTGGGTTTAAGTTGCATATCTCCGATGATTCATGATTTTGGGCATTTTATTGTATACCTGTTGCCTATTTGCATATCTTCTTTTGAGAAATGTTTATGCAGATTTTTGCTTCCTTTTTAATTGAAAACCCCTCTAATTTTCCCCTTGGAACTTGACCTAACAATCTCTTGCTTTGAGATTTAGGTCTAAGGCAAAGAAGCCACTTATGCTGTTTATCGCCCTGCTCCTGCCTTCTTTTTTACTTCTCACCAATCACTACAAACTGGAAAGGTTTCCACTTATCTTCCCTTTTCTTTGGTAGGGAAGATTTCTAAGACATATCCTTCTCCTTCCCCTTCTCTGAGGCCATACTGGTGAAACGGCTGCAGAAACTCTGATTCATAGGGACAATTAATCAAAAGTCTATGTATATATATGAATACCATATATGTAAAAATATCATATATATAAAGTTACCCCATCATGCTTGCTTACCACCTTGCCCAGTCTTCCTTCCTTTGGGACTCCATTAACTATTATAAGTAGACATGGTCTAAGTATTCTTTTTTTTTATCATTGAAAAAACCTCAAACATTTATCTTAATTTTACTATCCTTTATATGTGAGTACTTAAAAAGTGACATTTTGCAATTAACAAAATCCTTGAATCCTTTTGAGTGGTGGAAATAAACATCAGTGTAAGGAAGGTGGCTTTCTAGAAGTTAGCACGGACTATTGTATGGGCAGAGTTATAAACTCTGCCAAGGCTATTGGCTCTGCTCACTATTTCCGTTTTCAACAACTCTCTCAGTGCCTCTGGCATCTGTGGTCTGCTCTATTCCAGTCATCATCTCACCCTCCCACTCTTGATCATGAATGCTTATGATGCTTCTCCTTCAGTTGTGTTTAAAATTTTACTCACAAAGAATATGAAATCATTCTTTCTTGTTATAAGCATTCATGTTTGATTTAGAAAGGACAGATAAACAAAATCAAGGTCATGTTCAATCCATTGCCTAGAAAAGGTACCTATCCATTACTTATCATTAACCATTCTTCTGCAAATTACTTTAAATAGCTAGCTAGTATAAGTCACATTCACTTTTTTCTTTCCATTTCTTTCTTTCTTTTTTTTTAGAGAGAGAGTGAAAGAGCTAATTTTTATTTTTTTGTATGGCTCTTGTTTTTCCTCCACTTAGTTGTGTCTGTGATGCTGGGATGGAACCCGGGTCCTTGTGCATGGCAGGCAAATGCTCTACTACTGAGCCACCTCTCCAATACCAGTCACATTCACTTTTATCAAATTATATTTAATAACTTACTTGGTTTAACAATAACTTCAAAATCATTAACTGACACCCAGAACCTATTGACAAGTGATAGGAAAGATGTTTTTGTCAGGGAGGGCTTACTGGTGTGCCTCAAATCACTCTCTGCCTTTTGTTGCTTTGCTTCTCGAACTTTCCCCTCTTTTATAGCTTTCAAAATCCTGTCTTTAGGGTCCACCAAAGTTATACCTGTTCCATCTCCTTCAAATTCCTGCTCGTAGCCCTCTTCTTTCCCTGCATGCCTTATTACATGTGTTGCTCATTTAGCACCAGGGATCTGACAGAGATGTTTGCAGAGCCACCTTTGATCTTTTGCTCTCTGTGGCTCAGAACACGGAGAGGTTTCGCAGGGCAGCCCGGTGGGTTGGGTGGGACCACTTTCATTATCATCCAGACTCTTCTCATTGTCTTCAAAACCGAGCAACGGGCAGCAACTGCCAACATTGATGGGTACTTCTAGGGCCTAACACAGGGCTGTTAAGAGGAGTGCCAGGGCCTCTCCATTCACTTGCTGGAAAGATCAAGGTTGATACTGCTATATTTGAGCTGCTTTGGTGTGAGAAATTTGAAATTCATTAGTGTTTGAATTTCTGATTATTTGAAATTAAGCATTAGTACTTTGATCAATCTAAACACAGTGAGGAGAATTCTCCCTTCATTGTCTTGTTGAGAGACTCCCAGCATTCAGCTGTGCCCTCCTCACTGTCCTTGCTTATTTCTTCTCTCTCCACTCTGATGCCATGGTGCTACATGCAGAGTTGGGTATCCCAGCTGTGTGCCCTTTTCACTATGTTCCATCTAGCTAGAGGCTCTCACTGTCCCATGGTGGGGTAGAAAATAATGTCAGTGGGAGGGGAGGACCTCTTGTCATTATCAATTTTTGTTTTAAAGAATGTAGATGTAGAGAGGGACACGCATACAGTGAAAGACTGACAAAATGCATTAGAACTGCAGTATAAAACAGTCACTGAGAATTCCTAGGTATGCTAGAGAGGAGGGAGGCTGCCTGCAGCTCAGTCTTAAAATGGGGGGCTGATGGGTTCTGTGGAGGATGGAGCAGGAACTCATTTCCTCTACATATTTTGGCTCCCAGACATGTGTGTGTGTAAAAAATAAGTCAATGTTCATTTTTGGCCATTAAATATTAAAAATGATTTCAAATAAAAAAGTACTTAGCATCATAAAAAACTTTGATGATTGTGGAGTGTCTTTGTCCATTCCTGCAGCTATAACAAAATAGAATGGATTTGGTTATTTATAAATAATAGGAATTTATTTCCTACCCTCTGGAGGCTGCGGTAAATCAAGATTAAGGTGGCAGCAGATTTAGTGTAGGGTGAGGGCTTGCACCTTCTTGTTGTGTTTGTTGCTGTATGGCAGAAGGACCATATTTGTGCTCTCAAAATCTTTTGTAAGGGCATTAAATTTCATCCAAAGGTCTCTGTTCTTATGACATAACTGTTTTATAAAGGTTCCATTTCTTAACACTGTTGCATTGAGGGTTAAGTTTTAACATGAATTTTGGAGAGAGATATAAACATTCAAAACCATGGCACCTAGCCTATTTAAAATGTGAGACACAGAGCTCTTATGATCACAGAAGATTATTGGATTTGGGGGATCCTGGTATTATTGCTGGAATGAAATCCCTCTTACCGTGTTTCCCTGTTCAGCTTTCACTATCTAATCTGAGCTATTATCAACATCATATCCATTTTAAGCATAAGGAAACCGAGGTATAGATAGCTTGAGTAATTCAACTCAGGGTCAAACCATTTATAATCAGTGGAAACAGGGTTGGGCCTATACCCCGACTGCAGTAAGTGTGCTTACTCCCCTATTTTAGCATCTTCTTTATGTCCATGCTGTAGGTTCAGAAAGTTGAAGAACTCTGAGAATTGGAGACTGGATTTGGCAATCCGGAAATGATTGACTTTTACTGGGGAAGCTTCAGTACAGCAGTAGGATTGGAAGGAAAATAATAACAAGTTGAAGCATGGATGGGAGGTAAGGCAGTAGAGGCTGTGCGTAACAGGAACAGGCCTGACCATAAATGGAAGGGCTGACATAGAGTGGTGTTTGAGGAGTGGATAGAATTGAGGGAAGTCTTGCTTCATTGGTAGGTTGACTGGATGGAGAAACCATGCGTTGATGAAATAGTTCAGATGAATGGGCTTAAAATGCAGTTGGAGTGATTGGGGCTAGAAATGGAGAGGATAGGGAAATAAAACCTGAAAGGTAGAAGTTGTGGAAGACTGCTTTTTCCCTTCTTTCCTGCCTCCCTCCCTCCCTTCTTTCCTTCTCTCTTTCTCTCCCCCCTCCCACTACCTTTGAAGTTAGGAAGCTTTGTTGTCCTAGGACATGACACAAATTTGGTAATGCTGCTACAGAGAAACACAGTAGAGTAATGTTTAGGGCAGAGCTGAGGTTGGAGCTCTTAAGTTTGTAATTTAGATAATCAATACAGCTTTTGACTTTCCCCAACAGTGTCAGAACAATAACAATTGGGAAAAACAAGCGAGCTGCTGTGTGTTGTCAGGAAGAATGGGCAGAAGGACTGAACAAGAGGGCAAGAGAACAGAGATGCTGATGAGAATGTCACTGAAGTGATTTACCAGGTTAGGTTCTGTATTATTCATGACCAAGGTTTTAGGGCTTGTTATATGCAGGTTGATCTCATATTATTTTACACTGTTGTCATGCTTAATGACAAATGCATGCATACAGGTGCTTCTACATTAAACTACAAGAGTCTACTTTATTTCACTTCCTAACTCCCTCTGCAGACTTTAGGCTATGGTAGAGAGGTCCCTACTGAAGGGCATATGTTACTGTCACACTTATTCTGTGGCAGCAGGTGCTTTTTGATGGAAGGTAAAGGAAATGAGAATTTTTTTCTAGCCACCTGTGGGTCCTTAGGCTCCTGAGTCACCATCTTTAAGATGGGCAGGGGGAGTTAGTATATCTTTCAGTGGATGTCAACAGTGACATTGCAGAGTATGTTCCTGCTCAGTCAGGCAGCCTGCAGGGGAAGCACGTGACCTCATTTTTATGAGCCCAGCTGGGAGCAGCCATGGTTCTTATCAGATGCCGCCTGCCATCAACTGTTTTTGCTCCACTTGGTTCCAGCCAATCTAATGCACTTATTAAACGTTCAAACCAGCACTTACATCACCATTATAACATTGCTTACAATTTTTAGGCTAAAGGATTTTACTAATTTAACCAGTAGCTGGTGATCAAAGGGATGGAATTCATTGCATGGGCATTGATCCAAAGAAACAGTCTCAAGAGGGATTTTCCTGGCATTTCTTCTGGCCACAGGTATGGAAGGAAGAAGTGTCAAGACGGATTGATAAAGTGGGAGTGAACGGAGAAGGTAAGAGCTGACGAAAAGTTTTGGTGCGAGAGGTCCAGGTAAGAATGTATGATCAGAGAGCAGGAGTTGCAGGTTTATGTTTTAGATGACTTCTGAGGTCATGTTGTAAAGAGAGGAGGGCACGGACACGGGTGTGTCATGAGCAGAGTTAGAATCGCAGCCCCTGTCCAGTCATTCATATCTGTGTGAGGTTACATAGTCTCTAATTAGGGGTGTTATAGTCTAACCTTGTGTTGTCTGCGAGGGGCACAGATAATCAGGCCAAGTTAGAGGGATGATGCTTGGCACTCAGTGAATGCCTGTATGTGGTTGTTACTATTTATTTTTCAGAGTGTGGCCTGGGGAAAGGGCTGCTAATGATGATGGAAACTTAGAACAGAGGAAATCAGACAGGCTAAGTCACCATCATGAATGCTGTGTCCCAGGTGGGCCTGATAAAGCAAGACTTTGAGGAGCTATAAGGTGGCTTTCCGATTCTCTCTGCAAGCCCAAGCTGACCCTGATTTGGAACAGGCCTTTGCTCCACAGTTTTGTCCTTTATCCGTAGGATATTCTGTAAGAGAAACAAGCAGGTGTGTGAGAGATTCTTAGAGCTGCCCTGCTTGTTGAGGAATAAAACTGAAACCACCATAGCTCAGATCTGTGCTCTGAAGTTACAGCTGTTCTGCTAGAGTCAACTTTGGGTTCTGCGTTCCACTGTTGCTTTTTAACAGTCAGGCACTGACACAGCTTGCTTCTTCCTTTTTGAAGTGAAAGGCACAGGCAGATTGAGAATTTAAAAGAATTAAAAATGTGCTTTCCAAGCATGCAGAAGTCCCTGGTTTCAACTTAACACTGCAAAAATAATTAAATAAATACATAATTTAAAAAATTTTAATTAAAAAACTATTGAAGGCATTTCGCACTTTTAATTTTGTTATTTTTAATTTCTTGTACTGGGTCTTTTAAATCCTGGAAGGAGAGAAGACATTTGAAAAAAAAAATTTTTTTTCTGTCCTCTTTGGAATTCAGTTCCCTTAGTATGACACTTTAGATAAGTTGGCATGTTCCCTATCTGGGCAGGGAGGGGGCTCCTGATTCCATGACTAAGGTGTGTCTGTGTTGGTAGCTCAGCCACCTGTAGTGAAACACAGGCAGTTGGCTCTCCCAGCCTGCTGGTTTCACAACTGCAAATTCAGCCAACTGTGGGTATAAAATATTCAGGATAAAACTGCATCTTTTTTGAACATGTATAGACTTTTTTCTTGTCACTATTTTCTAAATAATATAGCATAACAATTATTACATGGCATTTACATTGCATGAGGTATTATAAACAGTCTAGAGGTGTTTTAAAGAATGAGGGAGGAGTGAGAAGGTTCTTATGCAAATACTACATCACTTATATTGTTGTTATTATTATTAGTGGTACTGTAGATGGAACTCTGGGCCTCATACATGCTAGGCAAGCACTCTATCTCTGAGCCTCAGCCCCAGCCCATCACACCATTTTATATAAGAGCATTTTCTAATTATAGTTTCGGTGTGTGGAGGTGGACAGGTATGAGGGCTGGGTTCTGGAACCAGTCCACCATGAATACCGAGGAGTGACTGCATCATGAAAAGGCCCAGTTGTAATCAAACTCACGACGAATAGACTCAGTTTTCCAGACCAAGTAATATTTTTAGGTGTATTTGTTTATTTATTTTAGGAAAAAGAAGGAGAGAGAGAGAGAGAGAGAATCAATTTTATTTAGTTTTTCAAGTGGCTTTCGTTGCTCCGACACTTTGTTGCGTACGTGGTGCTGGGGTTTGAACCTGCGTCCTCCTGTATGCCAGGCAAGCGCTGCAAGTGTTGAATCACCGCTCCAGCCCATGGCATGCTTAGTTATTTAAACTGATATTCCTAGGCAGTGATCTGCTATCATTTAAGCTGTCCTTGAGTACCAGGGATCCAATGGCCTGGCAGGTCAGCTACTGAGGTCTGGTTTAGACATCTAGTGGAAATGTATTCTGTATCTCGAATGCAATGTCAGCTGCTTCCATTTACTACCATAAGTGTTTGCTGAAATAATCATATCTGTGTCACATACGAAGCTTCCCTGAATGGTTGAGCGGTTACGGCAGGAGCCCATGGAGTTGCCCGCCTTGCGGTTTGAACAGTGTCCACACTTCATATGAGACAAATTGTGCAGCCATTTGGTGCCTCTATTTTTTCATGTATGAAAGGAGGACAATGCCATCTACTTTTTAGGGTTATTGAAGAGATGAAGTGAGTTCATATTTAAGAAGTACTGAAATGTTGAAAATGGTCAATATTATTAAGCCGCTATTATGACAGCTAAAAGCATGTGACAAAGTTCTTGCTAAAGTTTTTATTCCTGTATTAGGCAAAATGCTGTTACAGGCTAAGTTTGACCCTGAACTATTTTTTTATTTTAGTGGTGCTGGGGCATGCCCAGTGTCTCATGGATGGAAGGCAAGCACTTTACCACGGAGATATATGTCCCCGACTGTTGAATTCTTTTAAACGGGCTGTCTTATGGCTCTGCTGTGGTGTCTCTCCTCACCCTCCAACCTGGGTTAGGGACATGCTTCCTCCTCCCAGAAGCACTCAGGAGAGGCCTAGTGCCCTGAACTACAAACCTCACAGGGACACATGCATCTGGGTCAGCGACCTAGATCCCTGACCATGAGTGGAGATGAGGAAAAGTTCCCAGAGCCATCAAGTAACACCCAAAATGCCCCATACATTCTGCCAAAGGATTTCTTTGGTTCATAAACTCCTCAGGCATTCGTCTATGTTTTCTTCACTTTTGTGTAAATTGCTTTCTTTTACAAATCTAGCAGAGATCTAATTCAGAAGACCCAGAACTCCCCTGCCCCTTTTTTTTTAAGAGAGGAAGAGAAAAAGAAAGGATCAATTTTATTTATTTTTTCACCTGGCCTTTGTTTCTCTGACACTTAATTGTGTATGTGATGCTGGGGTTCAAACCCAGGTCCTTGCACATGCCAGGCAAGGACTTTACCACTGAGCCACTGCTCCAGTCCAGGCCCAGAAATTTTGTTTGTGGAACAAGGTGGTAGGTTGGGGAAGGCAGTGAGTGCATTTTGGAACATGTGGTTTCCAGAGGGAGGGCTGGCTTGGAGAGGCTGCTGGAGAGGGGACTGTGGCTTGAGGGTGGCATGTGGGCCTTCTGAGAACAGAAGTCATGTAAAAGGAGATGGGGCAGAAGGGAGATGAAGGTCTTGCTAGGAGCACATGGGGGAGTGACTGAACAGCCCTAGCTCAACCTCACCTAATTATTTCACTTCCCATTTATGGGGACTCTTCTCTTCTGGACCATAAACTAATATCTGATCCTATGACTTGATTTCAGTGGTTTAACATTTTTCTGTCTCCAAGGGGACCAGGATTTTGGAAAGTGAATCTCTTTATCATTATTAATTAATTTTTTTCCATGTCTTTCTTCTTTCTGGTGTTAAAGGAAGAGAGGTGCTGTGTGGCTGAACTTGGGTACTAGCAAGGGGTGATGAGGGCCTAAGAAAATAAAGAAGACACAGACAGAAAAAGCTGAGACTAGGTGGGACCCTGTCCTCAGATGGAGAGGCAGTGACCTAGAGCTAGCTCAGCAAGTTTATTTTAGAGAATTTTATCAAGAGAAAGTAAATTATAAGAAAAGTTTTAGAAGCAGGCAAGGTTTTGAAGGTCACAGTGCCAGAAGCATTTTGATAATTACAATTGTTTTCTTCTTAAGGCTTTTTAACCAAAATCAGGAATTGTTCTTCATCTCTGTTGATTCTAACCAGGAACATTTTGTACATATACACTGAATATTCTCAAAACGTGGCTTCGGTCATTATAAGCAGATCATTTTTCGCTTCAAATAAAAACTGTAATTATTGATACTGTTTTAAAACAATGGGAAAATTTTATTCAGCAATTGATGCCCAGTATTGAGGCCACAGACTCCTGGACCAGAGTCCAGAATTGTCCTGGATCACGACACAGAATCACGATACAGTATTTTTCCTGAGCAAGGGCTCAGGAACAGAGCATTCTGCAAGTTTCGTGCAGAGACTGTCCCCCTACTGAGCTCTAATACCATTTCAGACCAAGTACATCAGACATAAGCTGCAAATTCACATAACTAAAATTCCAAGCTGAAATTAGATGTTTTTTTGAGCCATGCACAAAAGCATTTCCAGTCAGAGCTGTGCCTCCATCAAGGGTAGTCACTGGCAATAATCCAGACAATGGCTATCAGATCTGGCTCTCAGCAAGAGAGGTTAATTAGTTTGCTAGGGCTGTCACAGCATATCAAACGGGGAGATTTAGAGCAACAGTATGGTATTGTCTCCATTCTTCAGCTAAGCATCTGAAGTCAGCCTCAGAGAACCAGTGTGAGGGAAGGATGTGCTCCAGGCCTCTCTTCTTGGGTTGCAGAGTGTGTCTCCCTGTTTCTCTTCTCATTCTTTTCCTAGGTGTATATCTGTTTCTGTGTTCAAATTCTTCCTTTTTATAAGTACACTATTTGTTTTAGTCAGCCCTTTCCACTGCTGTGACTGAAAGACCTGAGAAGAGCAATCGCAGGCAGAAAAGTATATTTGGGGGCTCACGGTTTCAGAGGTCTCAGTCCATAGAAGCCCGGCTCTATTCCTTGGGGCTCAAGGAGAGGCTGAAATTCATTGCGGGAGAATGTGGCAGAGGGAAGCGGTTTAAGGCATGGCTCCGGGAAGCATAGAGACAATTCCACGCACCAGATACAGAGTATATACCTGAAAGGGACACCCTCAAACACCCACCTTCTCCAGCCACACTCTACCTGCCTCCAGCTGCCTGTTAATCCTATCAGGGGATGGGCTCACTGCTTGGGCAAAGGCTCTCATAACCCAATCATTTAACCTCAGCTTTCCTGCATTTTCACACATGAACTTTCGGAGGACTCCTCATATTAAAACCATAACACCAGTCCTACCAAATTAGGACTACACTAGTATGGTGTACACCCTACACTAGTATGGTGTCAACCTATCTTAACTAATTGCATCGTTAAGGACTCAATTTCCAAATAAGGTCACATTCTGAGATAATAGTGGTTCAGACTTCAACATCTGAATTTGGCCGTGGAGGGGTGATACAATTCAACTTCTAACAGGAGGTTTGAAAAAGTCATAGTGTTTTGCCATTTTTTTCTTAGTCAGAAATGGAAAAATCATCTCTCTATCTGGGCTCATACAAGAATCAGTTTTCTCCAGATTCTCCTTCTTTGGAGGAAAAAATCAACATGTCTTACCTTTCCATCCTTCCCTTCAAGGTTTCTCTTTGCACATCTGGTGACCATTTGAAAACCTCCTCGTCATGTATTTGAGTGAGAAATGGCTATGATAATTCTCTGGATACTATGGTCTTATCTTTCAGAGATTGCAAGCATTATTCTTCCAAGGGCCATGTCTCTTGGGTATAATAAATTTTCCAATCAATTTATAAATACATTTTAATGTTGCTGAAAGTATCAGATGAGAGGATAAATTTTGGGATGTCTTTCCCGGCATCTCCATCGTACAGACAGTGCTGCAGACTGTAATGAGTAAATCCAATACCAACCCAGGTGGTTTTGTCAGTAGCCATTTCTTTCCATTTATACTTTGGGCCCATTCCCACACATAATTGTACATTTGAAAGAAGTGAATTAAGCAGACTGCGTGGACGTAAGGCCTTTTTGGTTTACTCAGTGTGATATCCAGTTGTCTGAGGGTCTGGACTACTCTCCAGAAGAGAGCATCTTACTTGAGTAAACATGGGCCTGGTTATCATATTATTTTTAAAATTAATTAGTTAATTCATTTATTTACTGGTATGGAGAATTGAATCCAGAGGTGCTGTACCACTGAGCTACCTCCCCACACTTTTTAAATTTTTTATCTAGGTCTCACTAGATTGCCCAGGCTGTCCTTGTACTTGTGATCCTCCTGCCTCAGCCTCTCAATTAGCTGGGGTACAGGAATAGACTTCTCGTTTTAAAAGGAAGTGTGGTATTCACAAGAAACTCAGAGTTCTAGAAAATACTGCTAAGTTAAAGGGGTATACTGCAGAAAATACCATCAAAGAATTGTTGGGAAATTTATTTAACTTAGTTTTATTATAAATGTCTTACCACTAGAAACTCCTTCTAGTGAGTAGAACAGAACGGATTTTAAAGAACTTAAAAAAATGTTTTTTAAAGAATTTTACTGGGAATTTATCCCAAGGAGATGACTAGACAAATAAATATAGATTATGTATAAGAATGTTCATTTCATTTTAATGTTTTTATAAGAGCCAAAATGCAGAAATTATTTAAACACCCATTAAGCAAATTGGTTATATACTGAAATGTTATATATTTATTAAAGTGATGATGTACAACATATTGACAATACATTGACATTGACATATTATAATATCCCCAGTACCAATATGTACATAGGGCCTTACTAAGTTGCTGAGGCTAGCTTTGAACTTGTGATCCTCCTGCCTCAGCTTTCTGAGTTGCTGGGATTATGCCACTGCAACTGGCGTATATTGTAATATTTTTAAGGTTACAAAATAGTACTTACAGAAGGGTACAGTGGCACACATGTATAATCCCAGTGGCTCAGGAGGCTGAGGCAGGAGGATTTCGAGTTCAAAGTCAGCCTTAGCAACTTAGCAAAGCCCTAAGGAACTTAGCGAGACTCTGACTCAAAATAAAAAATAAAAATGGGCTGGGGATGTAGCTCAGAGGTTAAGTCCTCTGGGTTCAATACCTGGTACCAAAAGAAAAGAAAAGAAGTATTTACAAACAAAACACTGTTTTCAGGAAAAATTATTTTTAGAAGCTTAGAAAACAGTTTAGAAGAATGTACCAAAAAATTGACTATGGTTATCCTAGGAGTTTGGGTTCTTAATTACCTTCTATTTGCTATATTTTCTGATTTTTTTTGGAATAAGTATTTTTATAATAAAACTAACAATGAGGGGCTGGAGTGGTGGCTCAGTGGTTATAGCGCTTGCCTGGCATGCATGAGGATGCGGGTTTGAACCCCAGCACCATGTACAAAACAAAGTGTTGGAGCAATGAAAGCCACATGAAAAACTAAATAAAATTGATTCTCCTTTTCTCTCTCTGACTGTCCCTCTCTTTCAAAACAAACGAATGAACAAATAAACAAATAAACAAAAAACTAACAATGAACCAGTATAAAAACTGGCTTTGGAGTCTCTGAATAGGCCCTTAATTATCTGGAAGATTTACTTTTCCCAATTCTGGTTCTTGAACAGTTGGCCTCACTTAGAATCTGACATAATAACCCTCCACACTTTTGATAAAGAGGCTTCCATTTAATAAAGTTCAAGGATGGCCTTTTCTTGTCCAAAAGTTTACGGCCCAGCCTTCCTGGTCAGCTCTGCTCTTCTTAGGCAGCTGACCTTGATTAAGCTCACAGGTCTGAATCCATCTGGATGAGTCCAATGTGATCTACCCAGTTTTCAAAAAGATCAATACCTCACCATCTGCTCAGGAGGCTTTGGAAGCATATGGATCGGCTCAGAGCACGGGCATTCCAGGCCTCCTCAGATTGTCTGCACTTCATCACCTTCATCAAAGCTTGGCGGAGATCAGTGATATTTATGGGAGATGGTTTAGAATTCCTCTTTTCCTCTAGATGCTACAAGTTCTATGCTTGAATCAAGCCAAATCAATAAAAATTTCCATTGTTGGAGTATATGTTTAAGCTGCTCCTGAAATTATAGTCACTGGTTGTATTTTAGTATTATCCAAGAAAAACAGGAAGTTTATGAAAAGGCCACAGTGGTGTTGTCTCATAGAACTCTCTGGCAGAATGCCCTCAGGCCTCAGAGAGGACCACGGAGACCGAAGGTTGTAAGAGCATGCATTTCCACCTCCAGTTTCTGCTTCACCCTGCCTCAGGTTGGTTGGTTGGTTTGTTTTTCATGTTTAAAATCTCAACAATTTTGTTAAACCCTGAAACTTTCATGATCTAAATAAATTCTGTTACTATAAAGAATGCTGTAATTTATTGAAATGTCTCACGGAGATCTCAGTGTTCTTTTGGCTTGAAGGTTAAAGGGCTCCGTTTTCTTTGTAAAATAATAATAATGATGATGATGAAAATACACTTGTATGTACACGGGGAGCAATTTCCCTCTGGCCTTGCAAAACCTGTTTTCAAGAATTATGTGACTAGGGTGAAAATCACTTCAAATGATTTTTCCAAAACTAGAAATAAATATAAGTAATTGAATATTTGTAATGGCACAGAATGCGGGATGAATTTCTACAGCAAGTTGTGCTCACTGTTCCAAACCTGTGGTTTTGAATGGGGGTGTGTGTGATGTTGTTCCTCCCCCAAGGAACATTTGACAATATCAGGAGACATTTTTGGTTGTCACAACTGAGGGAAGGGTGCTATGACATTTGGTGAGTGTTGGCCAGGGATGTTGCCAAATATCCTACAATGCTAAGACAACCTCCCGCACAAAGAATTACCTGGTCTATCATGTCCCTGGTGCTGAGGTTAGGAACATCTGTGTTAAGCTCTATGCTTCCTGAGCCCTAGGACCAGTTACTACTTCCCTACATCCCAAAGTAGGACACGCAGCCAGAACAGCCCTCCCCTCCAAGATTGGCCAGGGGATGGGGAGAGGAGCAGGTGGGGGAATTAGATACACTGTTTAGAGAAAGGGCATCTCTTACATTGTTTTTTTGTTTGTTTGTTTTGTTTTTAACAACACATATTTTTATCATTTATAGGAATAGACTATGAGATAAAACCTTATTTTACTTGCTTTTAGTTTATTTATTTCTATCTACTTCAACTGCCCGTGGAGGTTATTTATATATTTATCACCTTTGGAATAAACATTTTTATGTCTTAGAATTTTACATTGAAGAATTCCACAAGAAATTGGTATAGGGGCTGGAGCAGTGGCTCAGGGATTCCTGCACTTGCCTGGCATGCACGAGTAGAGGTTCAAACCCCAGCACCACACACACAACTGAGTGTCGGAGCAAGAAAAGCCATGTGAAAAACTCAATAAAAATTGATTCTCTCTCTCTCTCTCTCTCTCACTGTCCTTCTCTCTTAAAAAAAAAAAGAAATTGGTATAGAGTGTCTCACTGCCTTGTGGTTTTGTAGGAAGTGTTGAAAGGACTGTCAGAACATCACTGAACAATCTCCGTGAGGTTCACATGCCAAAATTGCTTTAGGATGATTTATCATTAAATTTGGAAATTCAGTATAGATGATTGTTACTTTTTACTTTGTCTTAGAGATAGGTAAAAAACTCAACTATAGCTATTATCTTTGACTCCTACATTCTCTTTGTGTTTTTCTTTTGCTTGTTCTAAAATCACCACACATTTGTATTTTCCCTGATCCTAACGCCCTGTTATTATATTTTATCAATTGTTGCATGTATTTTTATTGGAAGCATCTCGAATTCTTTAGGAGAGAAGGCAGTCATAAATAAAAACAAGGCTTTTAAAATCCAGGAAGAGCTCAATATCTCTCTCATATACCTCTCCATTTGCCTGCTTTAAGTCAGTTTTACAATTGCTGCTTCTTGTAATCTAATCCAGAGGAATTAGTAATGTGGAAATGTCACACAGGGATAGCTACAAGGGGACATGTAAGGTAACTGTTTCTATCACCTTGCACATAACATTATATAGTTGCTCCCCAAAATATCTACAATGCTTTTTGAATGTAAAACTACGAGTCAATGGACATAAAGTTCTCATCTCATGGTGACAGAAGTCTGGGTATTGATAAAACAAAATCTATTTGATGCTCAGTTTAATTTACGTGATGCTTTTTAATTTACTCTATTATTTTAATATAAATCATAAATTATATATGATTGCATGTATCTGTGACAGAACACAAATAGGGTACATTAAATGTGTGTGTAACAGCTGTCTTTTTTTTTTTTTTTTTAAATTTGGTACCAGGGATTAAACCCAGTGGCACTTAACCACTGAGCCACAACCCCAGTCCTTTTCTTTTTTCTATGATCTTTGTCGCTTGGAGGTAAAATCTACATATAACGAAATGCACAAATCTTAAACAAACCACTGGAAGAATTTTAATAAATGCATATAACTGTGTAACTCAAATCACTATTGAGCACATTACCATCATTTGAGAAAGTTCCCTTTGTACTTCTTCCCAGTCATCCCTCACCCCTGCACCTCCAAGGCATCTGTTCTGATTTTTTCCTATCATAGATTAGTTTTCTGTGTTTTAGAACTTACAACTAGAATCATGCAACTGCTTTGGGGAATAAAACTGAGGTTTTTTTTTTTTTGTTTTTGTTTTTTTTATTGTTAACACCAAATTTCTGGGATGTGAAATGTGGTTGTCAGGGTTCTAAGGTGCACAGAAGTACAGGTTCTTATCCAGGGCAGAGCAGTGGCTTACCCCTGGGTCTGGTTGAAAATGCTTGTGTTCTCAGCCAAGTTGCTTCCCCGACAGGTTTATGTAAAGAAAAAGTGAAAAGTTTTTAGAATCTAGTGAGCAATTAAAAAACACAACTTTGTGGGCATCTGGCCAAAGATTTTTAGCCAACGGCACGCAGGGAGACCCTGCCTGGTTGGCTGCCTCCAGGGACAGGGACACACCCTGCAGAGAGGCCCGGGGAGGGGAGGGGCGGGGAGAACAGCCCAATCCCAGGCAAGGGTGGACAGTCACCCTTAATCTGCTCACTTGTGCATTTTTTTCTCTTTCCTTTTTTTTCTGACTTGTTGATCTTTTATTCCTTTTCTTTTCCGTTCTCCTTGGTGGCAGCTGTGAACACTTGGGTCCCTTGTGTCTGAAGTTCTGCTTGCAGCTCCTGCAGCCCGCCAGGCTTGGGGGCGTTCCTTCCCACAGTCCTCTGGAGAGGGTAACGACAGTTTCTCCACACTCGCTGGGGTGGCTTGCTCACTCAGCAGGGCTGGGGAAGTGAGAGCTGCTAACCGGCTGTGGCTGTGAGTCAGCGTTTCTCCCCGCGGACTCTGGCCAGGGGAGAGACCCTGGGAGAGGATGTGGAGGAGGTGCTTTCCTTTCCCAGACTGGAGCTCAGACATCCCCAGGGGCAGCGGGTGGCGGGAGTGAGGGGTTGGGAGCGTGGGCCAGAGTCTAATCGGATTCAAGTGCACGGACACATCACTGAATTTCTGATGACTAGTGTCATAATTCTAAAATGTGTTCTTATCAAGTCTGGTAAAAAATAATTTGAAAATTGATTTTTAATAGATTTTATAGATTTCAGAAATTTCAGAAAATATACCTACTAAACATGGGAAGGAAAAAAGTACAAACTAGTTTGATTACATTATCCTGTCTAAAATGTATAATGCAATTTTCAAAACATGCTGAAAGGTTAAGAGGGGGTTTCTCCCAGACTTTGAATTTTCAGTTTGATTCTCGTAAAAAGCTTTATGGATAATGGGCTTACAGTAGGTATTCAGTGAATGCAGGAAGTGCAGTAAATTAAGATCACAAGAGCTTATTCTATATTTAAGGGACAGATTTTTTTTTTTAGCCAAAGGACCATATGAACTTTTGAATTAAAAGATTCTTATTACTGATTGGGATTTGACTGTTTTACAAAGCCACATAATGTTAAATCATGGTGAAATACCTTTCTAAGTTTAGCCTTGACATATAGTGAATTATGTGCCTCCCACCCCCGCTTTTGAATAAACACACTTAAAAAATAACCTTATGTTAATGTTGATTGCTTGCTTCACAAAGTTTATTTCAGTAGTGGTCAGTTAAAATTAAATTCCTGAATTCTTAAATTGTATAGAAGTAACTCAGGAGCCATGTCTCGGTTGAAAAAGACTTTTACATTAGTTTCCCAAGTATAGTAACATATTCTTGAACTTAAAGCAATATGTTCTTGAGTATATACTAGAATATATTCTTGAAAACCAATTTAAATGATCCATAAGAAAATATTAGAGAATATTCTGTGTATGATAATATACTAAAGTATATATTAAATGGTGATATTATTACCACCATTTCTGAATATGGTGATATGATTTTTAATTAGTCATAATTTTTGGTAAGGATGGTTGACTAATTTAAAAAATGCTTGGCAAACACATTCGTATTGTATCCTGCTAACAGTCTTCTACAAATTATTCCTTTTGTCTAACCTCAATTTCTCTTGATGAAGTTTAGACTCATTTCCCCTTGGTCTGCCCTCAGTGGTGACTAAGACCAGCTGCACTAAAAACTCCCAAGTACTACTGGAACTCTTAAGTAGCAGCTTGTCCCCAAGGGGCCTAACTTAACTCAGGGGACCACCCTGACCCCTGTGCCCTTGTCTCTTCTTAGGTGAACATGAAGTTGCTTTTTCTTGGAGTTGATTGTGGTTTTAGCCATACTGTGTTTCTCTGCGGTGTGGTATGTGATTCATCAAGCTTCTGGTGAGAAAGGCAGAGTTTTATTTATTTATTTTTTTGGGTGGGGGGAGAGAATCAATTTTATTTAGTTTTTATCATTTGGTTTTTGTGTTCTGGCACTTCATTGTGTAGTGGTGCTGGGGTTTGAACTTGTGTCTCTGAGCATGCAAGGCAAACCCGGTAACCCCCCAGCCACTGCTCCAGCCCGCCCCCCATTCCAGCCCCAGAAGGCAGACTTTTTAAAGGAATGAATAGCAAACAATTTGGCCCTTCTCTTGGTACCAAGCACAGCGAGGGAAAGGAGTACTTCACATACCTCTAGAAATCCATGGCTGCACTAGAGAGAATAAAATTTTAGCACTGGGATCCTTCATTAGTGCCGTATTAAGAAGGTGTCTGGCTGCTTTTCTCCATAGCCTTTCCCACCGTTTAGCATGAGCGTATCTGTTAGGAGGCTGTGTTATAAGAGTTCCTGGAGCCGGAAAGTCTATGTGAGTGGTTACTAGCACTTACACCTAGAATAGGCCTTGAATCCAGGCATCTTTGTTCTACTGTGCAACATTGGCCAATGACAAAGACTCTACTTTATTCTAGAGCAATATAATACTGGGAAAATTCTTTTCTTCAAATCTTTTTTTTTTTAATTTTAAAATTTTAATTTTTTTCCCCCTGGGGATTGAACCCAGAGGTGCTTTACCACTGAGCAACATCCCCAGCCCATTTTTATTTTATTTTTGTTTGAGATGAAGTCTCATTAAGTTGCTCAGAGTCTCGCTAAGTTGCTGAGGCTGGCTTTGAACTTGCGATCCTCCTGTCTCAACCTCCCAAGTTGCTGGGATTATAGGTGTGTGTGCACCACCATGCCCAGTTCTTTTCTGCAAATCTTGAAGTCAGTAACCTGTTGCCCTGATATTTTTATGGAAGGTAAAGTAGAATTTCAGGATGGTATGTAGTACAATGATATTTCAGTATTCTGCAAAAAACCCTGGCATTCTTTTGGGAGGATTATGTTGTTTTTCCACTAAAATATTTTAGAATTTCTGAGTATCTTTTCTCAACTTGAGAAAATAATTTCCCAATATTATACCTAATTTTTAGTTTCAATATATTCTAAAGCTTTGATATCTGTTTATAAGAATCTAGTATAATTAGAAGTCTAGTGTTTAGTAGCTAAGCATAACACATTAAAAATCTAAGTGTATCAGTATTTCACAGTATTTTGCAAAAAATGCCATTTCTTTTATAAAACTGATCACCTGAAACATTTGAGGACCACTGATGTAGTATTAAGAACAGTGAACTAGTGTGCTAAGAAGACCAAATTCTAATCCCGGCATGGCCCTTGACTGGCTAGGTGGGTACCCTTGGACAAGTCTAGAGTTGCTTCGTGAAGGAAGAGGAATTAAAGTGACTATGAAAGAAAGATTTTGGATAGGCAGAGAGGGATGGAGAAACTATTTGCAATGAGAGAGGAGGAGGGTAAGGGGAACAAGGGCCTGGGAAGTACAGGGCATGTGTGGGTAATAGAGAGTACATCTGCTTCCCATGAATTTGTCGCGTTTGTTTTGGCTCAAATGCAGGCCTGGTGTCTCTATTCTCTGCTGCGATCTCACCTGGGAATGTAACTCAGTTTATCATGCCATTCTGCATTGAAAGAAAACCAGAGAGAGGGGAGCTCAGAGACCTATGAATCACATCATACACTGTAACTCCTTTTCCTTTAAACAATCCATTATCTTTTAATGAATTAATAAATTAGAAAAAGATTGTTTGTGTAACTCACATATTTATTTTCCCTCTGAAGTTCTGCTGCAATGAATTTGTTTTCAGCAGTATTTTTTTCTAAACTTGTCTTTATTTCACCTTGACTTGTAAAGTATATATATATATTTTTATTGGATATGGAAATCTATGTGACAGCTATTTCTCTCAGCTCTTTAAAGATGATACTCCATTGTTTCTGTCAAAAAAATAACTCATGTTTTTAATTAGTACTCTCCTATCTGTAACATATCTCTTTTCTCTGGATTCTTCAAAGATTTTCTCTTTACCAATGGTTTTCAGCAACCATTATGATGTACACTGGGTATTGGGGTGTATGTGTGTGTGTGTGTATGTGTGTTTTACTTTGTTTCATTGAGCCTCTTGGATGTCAGATCTTGAAGCAATCCAGGGAACATTTGTTCAAGAAAAATGGCTGAATTTTAGTAAGAACAGAGGTTTTCATGGTGTTTAAGTTTGTCCTGTTCCAATCCCTTGCTTTTCCATCTCCATGATAGTTTTGAAAATCAACAGCCTGTAAATCACAATGAAAACTAGCAAGCTTATAGCCATTGGAGAGGACAGAATGAGGTTAAGTTCTCGTTCTCAGAGACATCCCATTATTTGTCTAGTTGGGTGGTTTCTTGGAGTGCTCCATATCCAGAGCTGTCTTTTTTTGACCTGATTTAGATATCACTTGATGTGAACAGCTTTTTGATGGGAATAATTGTCAAAAACAATGAGAAAGCTGGATGTGATGGCATATACCTGTAATCCCAGCTATTTAGGAGGCTGAGGCAGGAGGACTGCAAGTTCAAGACTAACCTTGGTAACTTAGAGAGATCTTGTCTCAAAGTAAAAAATAAAAAAAATGCCAGGGGTATAGCTCAGTGATAGAGCACCTCTGGGTTCAGTCGCCACCATTACACCCTCACTCTCCCCCAAAAGAAGCAACTGTTGAAATTTCAGTTTCCTGAAGAAGTAAATACAATAAGCTAATCAAAGGTTTAAAAGGAAAACCTGGGGAATTATATATCCACTGGGGGCTTTGAAAAGCTCCCACATATACCTTGAAATCTAAAAAGATCACATACATTTGTGCGGTTGTGTGCATGACAAGCACGTATACTCAGAAAAGGTCTAGAAACCTCACCTTTGGCTCTACGCGTTTACTTCTGGCTAATCATGAGTTCTGCACAATTCAAAAAGTGAAGGCTAATGCAGGGTTGTAAACTGCCTGGGTTGAACGTTAAAATTGTGTCCACACACATACACAGAGTTTCTCAGCAGACTGGAAAATGCATTGATTCCAGGTATCTAAGGAAACCTCTGTATAACCATTACCCAACCACTAAATTATCTGCATAGAGATTTCAGTGGTAACACAGGACAAAAAATACAAACTTCACAAAATTAGTTCAAAAAAGTGTCTAAACCATCATCACCACCACCAATAATAAACACCAACAACCACCAACTATAGGGAAGAGGAGAATCTGTATTTTAGAATTCCTTATTAGTTCGCATATCCAGTTTTCAAGAGAATTCATGAGACATGCAAAAAATAAGAAAGTATATGCTATATACTCAAGAAAAATAGTATGTAGTCAATAGATGCTATCTCTTAGGAAGCCCAGATTTTGAACTTTCAGTAAAAAGAATTTGAATCAATCATTTTACATATGTTCAAGGAATTAAAAGAATATCTGAAGACACTGTTTTACCAAGAAAATTATAAAAAGAAATAGATAGAGATTATGAAAAAAAGTTAAACAAAAATTATTGAATTGAAAATTTCAATAACTGAAATGAAAAATTCACTAGAGAGCTCAGCAGCAAACTTGAGTAAATAGAAGGTGGAAAAAGCAAGATAGGAGAGCTGAAATCATCCAAAAAAAAAAAAAAAAACGGTGAAAAATGAATGATGACAAATGAACAGACTCAGAGGCTTGTGGGATACCATTGAGAGTACTAAGGTGCACACGACGGGAGTTGCAGGATTTTCAGAAAGAGAGAAGGGATTAAAGAATATTTTAAGAAATAATGACCTAAAATGTACTGAATTTGAGGGAAAATATTAAATCTATATATTCAAAAAGCTCAATGAACTTCAAGTAGAATAATTACACAGAAGATCTATGGTTAGATAAGAATCAAACTGTCAAAATCCAAAGAGAATCTGGAAAACAACAAAAGAGAAGTCTCATCACCTACAAAGAATTTCAACAAGATGAACAGTTGCTTTTTCATTGGAGATCAAGTATCCCAGAAGGGAGGATATTGTTTAAAAGCGCTGAACAGAATACCGTCATACAGCAATTCTAAATGTAGCAAAACTATGCTTTAAAAACCAGTGTGAATTAAGAAATTACCAGATAAATAAAAACTTTGAGAATTCGTTGCTAGTAGACTTTTCCTATAACAAATACTAAAGGTATGAAATTGCACTAGACAGGAACTCAATTCAAATGAGGAAATGTGTAGCTTCTGTAAAAGTGTCAATACAGGTAAGTATAAGTGTATAAATGTAGCATGTTGTATATTATTTTTTTCTATCAGATTTCAAACAGCTGCACAAAGTAATAATTATATATTTGTGTTGCTGGGTAAAAATGCATGAAGATATAATTTGTATTGTAAAAGTAGCACAAATGGTGGAGGGTAGAGAGTTATATATGAATACATTTTTCATATACTGTTGAAATTGAGTTGATATTAATCTGAATTATATTGATGTAAATTAAAGTATTAATTGTAATATTCAGGGTGACCACTAGGAAAATACCTAAAAAGAAAAAAACAAAAACAAAAACAGAAGAAAGAGCAGGAAAGTAAGATGTTATACTAGTACCCTAGAAAATATCTAGCAAAGAAGAAGAAGGAGAAGAAGAAGAAGAGGAAGAAGAAGAAGGCGGCGGTGGGTCTATGGAGGAATACAGGAACAAACAAAACAAAACAAAAACCCCTCTCCAATTAAAGGCAGGTATGAGCCATTGGCAGAAAGATTTAAAAAAAAAATCATGTTTAAATATATGGCATTTCCAAGAGATGCACTTTAGAGTCAAAGACATAAATAAATTCAAAGTAAAAAGATGGAAAAATGATATACCATACAAAGAGTAAACAAAACATCTGAAGTTATTCTGCTAGTATCAGCCAAAATAGACTTTAAGACAAAATTGTTACAGATATAAAGAAGGATGTTTGTAATAATCAAAAGGTTAACCCATTAAGAAGATATAAGAATTACAGACAGGCATGGGGGCGCATGCCTGTAATGCCAGAGGCTTGAGAAGCGGAGGCAGGAGGATCACAAGTTCAAAGCCAGCCTTAGCAACTTAGGCCCTAAGAAACTTAGCAAGATCCTGTCTCAAAATACAGAATAAAAAGGGTTAGCGATGTGGCTCAGTGGTTAAGTGCCCTTGAGTTCAGTCCCCAGTACCAAACAAGCAAACAAAAAAGAATCACAAACATATATGTATCTAAGAACAGAGTCACAAAACATGAAATGAAAACAGAAGCAAGGAAAGAATTTAAAAAGTCCAACAATGTAGTGAGGGACTTCAGTACACTATGGCAATAATGGATAGACCAGATAGACAAAAGATCAACAAAAACTTTAACACTATTAACCAAGCAGTGCTAACAGGCATCTATAAACACTACCTGATAGCAGAAAACTCATTCTTCTCAAGTGCACATGTGACTTTCTCTGGGACAACATATAAAGTCATGTTTATTGATATAAAACTAGTATCAAGGGGCTGGAGCGGTGGCTCAGTGACTATAGCACTTGCCTGGTATGCACGAAGACCTGGGTTCAAATCCCAGCACCACATATGCAACTAAGTGTTAGAAAAACAAAAAAAGATGAAAAAATAAAGTTGTTTCTCTGTCTTTTTCTCTCTCCCTTTTTCCCCCCTCTCTCTCTTTTTTTTTAAAAACTAGCATCAATAAATTTAAAAGGATTGAAATAATAAAAGCATGTTTTGTGACCACAATAGAATGCAATTATAAATAAATAACTCACACATATATGTAAACTAAACAATGTACTCTTCAATATCCAAAGGATTTTCTTTGTGGGAAGTTTATTGATTATTAATTCAGTATACTTATGAGCTTAAATGTAGTCATTCTCAACAAAATACAAGTAAATAAAATCTAGCAACATACATAAATAGGGTTATATACTATTACTGGGTGTGGTATATCTAAAGAATCCAAGGTTGGTTCAACATATAAAAATTAATCAACATGATGTACCATATTAATAGAATAAAATAAAAAATCATGTGATGATCTCAATAGATACAGGAAAAGCATTTGACCAAATCAAACACCTTTTAATGATAAACCATTCAACTGGGAATGAAAGGGAACTTCCTTAAACTGATTAAGAACATCTACAAAAATTTCATTGCAAACATTATACCTAATACTGAAAGACTAAAAATTTTATCTCCAAGGTCAGGATTAAGACAAGGATATCCTTACTGCTTTTGTTCACTATTGTTAGTTCTAATCAGAATAATTAGGCAAGCAAAAGAAATCTGGCATCCAGATTGAGAAGAAAAGAATTAGATAGCATTATTGTGCATAAATAGAATGATCATGTATATAGGAATCCTAAGGAATCTACAAAATATAAAGCAGTGCATTAATTTATAGGATAAAAGGTAAATATACAGAATTTAATTATATTTCTATATACCAGTGAATGACAATCTAAAATAATTTAATAGGATAATTTTATTTGAAAGAGAATCAAAAAGAACAAATCACTTATGAATAAATTTCACAAAGGGAATGCAAGACTTGTACCCTACCAACTATAAAATATTGTAATAAATTAAGGAAAGACTCAATAAATGCAAGATATCCCAGGTTTATGGATTAAAATATTTATTTATTTATTTTATTGGTGGTAGTGATTGAATATAGTTCTAGGCAAGCACTCTACCGGAATTACATCCTTAGTTCAATACTTACGACTGTTAAGATGGCTATTCCTTCCAATTGATCTGAGATGCAGTGCAGTCCTCAGCAAAACTTCAGCTTCTTCTTCTTTTTTTTTTTTTTTAAGGAGAGAAAGAGAGGGACAGTGAGAGAGAGAGAGGGAAAGAAAGAATCAATTTTATTTAATATTTCAACTGGTTTTCATTGCTCTTCCACTTAGTTGTGTACGTGGTGCTGGGGTTTGAACCTGGGTCCTTATGTGTGCCAGGCAAGTGCTTTAACAGCTGAGCCTCCACTCCAGCTCCAAATTTCAGCTTTTTTGATATTGTTATTGTTGTCATTGTTATGGATATTGACAAAATGATCTTAAAATTACGAATAGAAGTGCAAGGGAATTGGAATAGCTAAAACAATACTGAAGAAGAACAAAGAGAATTCACACTTCCCAATTTATTTATTTATTTATTTATTTGGCGCTTTCTTTTTTTTATTAGATATATATAGAGATACAATTGAGGGGGAAACATTATCAAACCATCAACAACCAATGTATATATACATAGTCATCCAGGGCTAATGCCAAAGCATGGATGCCAGCTTGGGTTCCCCATGTTGCTGTTTCCCCCAGAAGAACCCCTGAGTTAAATGGATATCTCGAGGAGATCAGAGATCTCATTCTGAGATGATTCCCCCATATTCCCACCCTCCAGTCTCCTAGGTGTTCTTCCTAAGCCCTCCCCCCATCCTGTCCCCCACCCTATGTCAAGTATCCTAGGGAGTCATCTCCCTGTTGCGTTGAGAATCATACAATTTGAAGTTATTATTAGCTTAGCTGTCTAACATAATGCTTCCTGATGTATTCTAACTTCCACAGATGAGAGATACCATTCGACCCTTGAGTCTCTCAGATTGGGATACTTCACTGAGCATAATTCTTTCCATCTCCATCCATTTGTCTACAAAAGCCATAACATTGTCTTCTCTAATGGCTGAGTAGAATTCCATTGTACATATACACTTCCCAATTTAAACAATACAAAGTGGCTGGAGCAGTGCCTCAGCGGTTACTGAGCTTGCCTGGCATGCACAACGACTGTGGGTTCAAACCCCAGCATCATGTACACAATGAAGTCTCAGTGTGAAGAAGGCCATGTGAAAAACTAAATAAAAATTGATTCTTTCTCCTGAAGAGAAGAAAAAGCTGCAGGAATCAGTATTATGTGGTTAAGAATAGATCTACAGATCAGGTGAAAAGAATTGAGTCCAGAAATAAATTCATGAATTTGTGTTCAATTGATTTTTTAAAAATTTTCAATTTTATTGGTTCTTTTTAGTTTATACATGACAATAGAATCCATCTTGACATAATTATAAAAGCATGGACTATAGCTGTTCTAATTCAGTCTCCAGTACCTCCCCTTCTCCCCCCCATCCCCTTCTCTCTACTCTACTGATCTTTCTGCCATTCACCTATACTTATTTTTTAAAAATTGGTTTCTTGTGGATGTACATGATGGTGAGATTCATTTCGGGGAATTCACTATTTGACTTTTGACAAGGGTGCTAAGACAATTCAATGGAGAAAGAATAACTTTCCAACAAATGGTGCTGGGTCAACTGGATATTAACATGGGAAAGAAAGAATCTGAACCCCTACCTTGCACTGTATACAAAAATAAGTTTAATATGCATTTTAGTCACCTTTTCTCACTTCTGTAACTAAAAGACCTGACAAGAACAATTTTAGGAGGAAAAGTTTATTTAGGGGCTCATGGTTTCAGAGGTCTTGGTCTGTAGAAGGCCAGCTCCATTCCTTGGGGCTCATGGTGAAGCTGAACATCATGGCGGAAGAGTGTGGCGGAGGGAAGTGGCTCAACCCATGGCTCCAGGAAGCAGAGAAACTCCACACCAGATACAAAATGTATACCCCAAAGGCACACCCCCAATGACTCACTTCTCCAGCCACACCCAATCTGCCTTCATTGCCAGTTAATCCCTTTAAAGAGATGAACTCGATGACTGGATTAAGGCTTCTATGACCCAATCATTTCACCTCAACCTTCCCTCAGTGTCACACATAAGTTTTTAGGAGATACTTCACATTCAAGCCACAATCATATGTTTCAAAACATAAATATGAAAGCTAAAGGTATAAAACTCTTGTAAACAAAAATAGGTGTAAATCTTTGTGACCTTGGGTTAGGCAATGATTTCTTAGATATGATAAAGTATTGGCAAAGAAACATAGATAAATTGAACTTAATACAAATGAAAAACCTTTGAACTTCACAGACATTATCAAGAAAGTGAAAAATTCCCACAATGAAAATAAATATTGACAAATATTTATACCTGGTAAAGGTATAGCCAGAATATGTAAAGAACATGTATAAAATACAGTAACCCCATTAAGGTTGTGCAAAACATTTGAACAGATGCTTCTCCAAAATGTGTACAAATGATAGCAGCTGGGAAGCAGGTCAACTCTTCCAGGGCATGCCCTCAGTGACCTCCTTCCTCCAAATAGGTCCCATCTTCCAGTGGTCCATTCAGCTATTGATGGATAATGAATTAATCCACTAATGAGGTCAGAGCCCGAAAGATGTAATCACTGCTCCACCTCTCTCCATATGAGACTATGGGGGCCATTCTAAATCAATACCCTAATAGTACTGAATCCATAAATCTGGATACTTTTAGTTTTAGAATTTCCAGTTTTTAAAATAGCTACCAAATTTTGCTTTTGCCAAAATTATCAATCTTATTTTTCCCCTTCTTAAACACAACAAGCATAGTTACTTTAAAATTTATACCTGACAGCTCCATCATGGGTTTGTTTATTTTGTCTGTTTCTTTTGCTGTTTTTGCTATGTCTTCTTGTCCTTTTAGGTGTCAAGCATTTTATTTATAAAATGGTTTGTAGAAATAATTTGAAGTATAGGATGATGGTATCTTTCACCAGAGAGAATTTAAGTTCAGTGTTGGCATGTAGCTACAGGAATTAGCAATATGGATTAATTTTATTCAAATTTCAGAAGCTTTAATTATTTACAGCTGCTGTCCCAAGAAGGCATGACCTTTATTCTTAGAGTTTAGCTCTTTGGATTCCTAACCCAAAGGACTGAGAGCTCACCAACCCCTCCCCTTGATGGCCCTGGACTCTAGTTCCATCCCTTACCATGTGACACTTTCAAAACACAGCAAGCTACTCAGTCTTTCCCTGCAGGAAAGAGCAAAAAGCCCCAGAGGTAAAGTAGCCAAAACCTCAACTCTGGGCCTCTGAACTCCCCCAAATCCTAACCCACTTATTCTTCACTCATGTTTTTTTTTCCTTGGCTATAAGAAGATTTTTTGGAAAAATGTTTTGTCCAGTATATTATTTATTATTCTGTCCAACTTTACCAATTGTCCTGATTCAAAGGATTTGTACATTTTCAGCTTTGTCATAAAAAAGAAATATACAAATGGTAAACATGAAAAGATGCTGAACATCATTAGACACTGGGAAAATGCAAATCAAAAACCATAAACCATACTACCTAATACCCATTAGAATGGTTAAAATAAAAAAGGCAGACAGTAATAAGTGTTGATGAGGAGGTGTAGAAGTTGGGATTCTCATTCATTGCTGATAGAATTGTGAATGCTGATGCTGTTTTGCTAATTTTTTCAAAAATTTAAACATACAGTTGCTGTACAACCTAGCAATTTTACTCCTAACTAGATACCCAAGAGTATTGGAAATATTGGAAATATTTGCCCACCCAAACACTTGTACACAAATGTTTATAGTAGCATCATTCATTATAGCCCAAAATGTGAAAACAACCTGGATCCATCAGCTGATGAAGAGATAAACAAAATGTTGTACATCCATATGATAGAATATTATGCAGCTGTAAAAAGGAATTCAATACTGATATGTGCTATGTAAGTGAATGTTGAACACATTAAATAAAATGAAAAAATATACAGAGGTCCATATGTTGTAGGATTCGATTTATCTGCATTTTTCAGAGTAGGCAAGTCTGTGTGGACAGAGCAGCTTAATGGTTGACAAGAGCTAGAAGATGGGGAAATTGAGAGTAACTGGTAATGGGTACTGGGTTTCCTTTTGGAGTGATGAAAGTATTTTGAAAGTAGATAGCAATGACAGTTGCTTAATTTGTGTACATGTAAAAACCACTGATTTGTATACAAAGGGTTAATTTTATGGGTTGTGAATTATATCTCAGTTAAAAATAGTACACAACATACTTGATCAGTAATTCTTAAAACTGTCACGGTCATCAAAAAAAGGAAAAACCGAGGAAATATCACAAGTCCAGAAATTTGACCAGAAAATGAAATTTGATATGCTGGATAGGATTTTTGGTTAGAAAAAGGACATCAGGGAAGATTAGGTGTTTGGAGAGGGGGAGCTTAAGTTGAGAAACAGGAAGGGGATATCAGGATGTCATTATAGGTTTTTCAGCATGGAGGTGTCTTGATCAGATGCGTATTAACCACCGGACTCAGATTACAGGATATAGATGGTTTTAGGCAGCAGTTGAAGAGTGGGGAGACCAATTAGGATGCTGTTGAAGGCAGAAGTGGATGGGCACTAAGGCTGGTTGTGGTAAAACCATCTGATGAGAGAGAAGACTTAGTAGATGGAATCATTAGTAAAGCTTATGGACGATCAATAATATAATTTACAGATACGGATAATGTAAATAAACAGGTGGTTGTACTTACAAAAAACCACAGAAAGTATTTGTTAAAAAAACAAAAAATGAAATAAGCAACCAACTAAACAATGAACTCACCATTAAATTAAAACCAAGACCCAGGTCTGGAAAACAAAAAGTTCAGCTATAATAATGCAATACCTGGTATTTTTTTTAAAAAGTACATTGATTTCTCCAACTTTGCTACTGCAGTGTTTTTCAAAAAGTTGATTTGCTCCTTATGTGATATGTCACGCAAGGTTTGCATGTGTTTTCCAATTTGCCAGTGGTTGGAGTGTGATGATGTGTCTCATGAAGATAGATTAAAGAATGTGTTGATTTGGAAGGGACTCTCTGAGGTTGGCATGGCTCAGCTATCAGTTCCCAGTGGGATGGATTCAGGATGCTGCCCCAGTGAGGGTGCTCAGTGAGGACACATGCCAGACACGGGGTCAGCTGCAGACCCAGCAGACAGACTCACAGCCACAATGCACACAGCTGCCGCCTGACTGCGTTACAAAGGTGTCTCGGCAGAGGCATTTTGGCTGTCTGAAATACAGCCTTCACACAGTCCTTAGACTGTATTTTACAAGTTCATTTTCTCACACACAGGCACACTTTTATGGCATCTGGAGCATTTTGCTGAATGACTTGGTAGTGCACTGTTGACCAGACAGCATTTCCAGATTTAGATTATAAGAGGAAACAGCAAGTGGTAAGTTCAGCTGGAGGTCAATGGATACTTATAGTACAGTTCCCGCACTGAGCACTGGGCTACTTTATCCCATGGGGACCAATCCTGTAAAGCATATTCAACAGAGATGGCCCTAGGTGTTTGCTTTTATGGCTGTTAGCCACATTCACACTGAGAATTTGCTGTTAGCACATTGTAAACATTATTCTTAATATCAGAGAGAAAATTGGAAGACATGGCAGGAATTGGCATGGAAAAACTGTGGTAGAATTGCCAATGGATGTTATTATTTTCTGAGCATTTACGAGCTGCAGGAGGTAGGAGCAGCTTGTAAAACAAAGGTGGTGAGAGACATTAACCAAAGTTTATTGATTTTATTTCGAATTGTATACATCTTACATGTCCTAGGTTCTTGGTGATGTTGAGGTAATTTTAAGGGGATATAATGTTGTTGGCTGAAAAATAGCTTTCTGAAAGAGTTCAGAGTTCATCCCTTATTCCAGATGGATCCAAGACTTCCAGACCATTTCAAATTATGATCATATTTACCTACTTAAAGCTTTTGTCCAGTTTGTCTAATTTTACTTTTAGGAATGAGGGAGGATTAAATATTCATATTAATTTTAAATATATGAAGTCTTAATTTTAAATGGTGGCTTTTGTAAGTTTGCCTTCAATAAAATAAAAAGTTCTCAACATTTGTATTAGAGATGCAAGACATTGTCTGCCCATAGACAGTTCCTATTGTCTTTAATGATTAGGTTTTTTTATGACACAATCCCATCCTGTCTGTCTCTTTAAACTACCTTCCTTTTAGGCTTCCCCCTGCTACTAGACCTGGGTGGACTCTTGACTTATCTAGGGAGGTCCCCAACCTAGACTAACCAATTACCGGGACCTGTTTGCACTGGCCTACAGGTATTATGGGCCTTTTGGAGTCAAAAGATGAGAAAGTGAGACGGATATCAGCTAGCTAAGAAAGTTGTGGATAGATTGACAGCGAAGGTAGCCATTTTTATCAGGTGGAAGTGTAAGTGGTGAGGCGCCAGTTAGGATAGGGACAAGAATGAAGTTTACCTGTGGAGAGAGATGTGCTTAAAGGGAGACAGAAGGGAGTGACCACATGGGAGCCTGAGAGTTTCTGAGTCAGATGTAGCCTATTCATCTTAAAATACATCTAACTTTTACTTGCAGTCACTATAATGAGGCTCAATCTTTACAGCCAAAGAGAAATTATCCTTATCAATGACATCTGCCTGTGTGGCTGGTGAATGGTTAAATCTGGAAGGAGGTCCAAATCTAATAGGGAATCAAGTGTAGCAATGAAATTTGGTTTTAAATCATGGGGAATTTCAAAGATTGCTACTTCCTTGTTTGGTCCTGGTTACCATGGGTCAATCGACATTAATTCAATTTTTCCAAGGGATACCTGCCTGTGTATAATAAGTTTAGTTTCACCTTGGGGTGAGATTTCCTTAAAATAAAATGCTCTAACCATGCTGACTTACTCCTTGGTTTTCCTAAAACAAAACAACTTTGAGAAACCTACCTGCATCCTCTGTGGTTGGATTGAGAAAAGGGGGGAGGTTGTGAAATGGAGCGGAGGATGTGACCATGTGTCTGATGACTAAGATGGAACCCATGTAGGAGTTGAGTCAGTAATAACATGCCTCTCGCTGCAGCTCAAGTTGCCTGCAAACCCCCACGCTTTTTAGCAAATATTATTTTGAATGTCAGAGTGCATGGAGTTGTTCTCTAGGGTTGGGCTAAATTTGACTCTGTGGGAGAATAAACCTAGAATTCCAAATGTGGTGATCCCAATAGAGTATGTGATGCAAGACCAATTTTCCACTTGTGCCGGGTGGGTTTATTCAAATCTCACGGAGAAATGAGAGATGCCAGACGGGGTGTTGACTTGCCCCAAACATAAGGTAGTAATTTAGGTTTTATTTTAAATGGGCATTAGAGTCTGGGTAATCCAAAATTTTAATTTAGGAAGGAGCCTGGGAGAATGGCAGAAGACAGGAGCTAGCTCTGATGAAGGGTAGAGATGGAGGGATGAGGGAGGGCCCAGGAGCTTCAGACCATTTCAGGAAGCTCTTAGTAGTTACCACTTAGTAGTGATCTGAAGGCAATAGTTAAGTCTATGTCTTAACCTGGTTCTATAAAAAGACTCAGAGGAGAGTCTGGATGCTGTGATTTGAAGTAGTAGTATCACTTTTTTATTGTGCAGATGATAGAGTGAATTTCAATGATGGAAACATTGCAAGCTGACTGCAGTGTTTAAACACTGACCCAGTTTCAGTAGTGACCCAATCAGGAGAAGCAGCTTGGAAGAAATAGGTCAGGACGATTTCTCCCAATTCTTAGGTAGACATGCTGGAACTAGGCATTCTTTATGTAGAGCCCATTGGTTGCATGAAGAATTCCCTCCTGAAATGCTCCTCTAAGCTACATATTCTTGGTTCAAGTTGATGCATATCAACCTGGGTCATTCTTACGATTTGAGGAGGATGGATAGTATTTTCTTGGAAAAATATTTATCAGGTACCTACTAGATCTCAGGTACCATGTAGACAGCCAAAAATATAGCATTGAATAAAACAAAGGCTCTGTCTTCATGGAGTCTATTTTCTAGTGGAGAAAAGACTGAGTGTAAGTCCTGACTCTATCAATTATTATCTTGGTATATTAATTCACATTTTAATTCTAATGAAATACTTGAGGCAGACAAGAGGTTTGTTTAGTTCAGAGTTCTGCAGGCACAAGGCCCAGGGTCCACATCTGGCGATAGCCTTGTTCCTGGTGAGTCCCTAGGCAACACATAGAAAACTCACTGCGTCCCATTGTCTTATATATAAGACAACTATAAAAACCTGTGATATTTTATTGGATACCTATAAAATTGCACAATTTAACTTTTTATGGGTGCTCTATGTACGTATAGGATGATTGGACATAGCGGGTTAAACAAGACCCTTGAATCAAGGTGCCCAGTTAAAAACTGATAAAAAGACAAGGATTCCAAAAACTCTCATTCAAGCAAATACTAACCTTTGAAAATAGCTCTAAATGAAAATGTAGTATAGGAATAGATTGACCAGTATTTCCCTTTCACTCTGATTTTCATGAGATCCCACCATTATGTACAACCATAATGCATCAATTAAAAATGTGGAAAAAAAGGGGCTGGAGTGGTGGCTCAGTGGTTACAGTGCTTGGTAGGCATGCGCGAGGATGTGGGTTCAAACCCCAGCATCACGTACACAACGAAGTGTTGGAGCAACGAAAGGCATATGAAAAACTAAAATAAAATTGTTTCTCTCTTTCTCTCTCACTGTCCCTCTCTCTTTAAAAAATTGTGGAAATAGATAAGACTTACACAACTACTACAAAAAGGAAGAAAGGAAGGAAGAAAGGGTTGGACTGTTATTTTTCTAGGGTTTTAGCTATCACATATATAGTGTAATGCCAAGAGAGACCCTGCATGGAAATTAGTAGATAGTACTGAAATTTGGAACCTTTCAGTAAAGGAAATGTTACCTTTGTCCAAGTGGAAGACTTGTTATGTGGATTTGCTGGTGGACTCACTGGGTTTCTGAGATACTGACATATTTAGCTTTGTGTCAGGGAGACTGGTTTGGTCTTTTTTTAATATGCAATCTTCAGAATTCCGTAATTTCTAATCCTGCTGTTAATCTAAATCAGGCTGTTTGAGTTGATCTATCATTCTATTACCTCCCAGCTCAATTTCTTTATTTGCAAAGTGAAGCTGAAAAACAAACAAACACACACACACACACCTTTGGTGAAAGCAATAGGATTTTAGGAACTAGTGCCCCATGAATTTATGCCTGTGTGGCTAGGATTCCTGCTATATTGAGTGGCAGATATCAAACTATGTGTATCTTACTTCAGAGATACTTACACATACCTTGAGTAGATGCTAATGGATAGTTTTGATTTTATCATGTCTATAGATAGACACGATACTCTCTAAATAGAATGACATGTTCATCCAGATGCTTCTAGTTTTTATGGTCTGCTTCTTTGAAATTTCCAAATATGGTTCTGAGAAGATGGGTGCATATTCTTTCTTTTTGGGGTAAAGACTTGTTGGAACAAGGACTGTGTTACTGATGAAAACGTTATATTGGGTCTCCTGGCAATTCATTTATTGCCTTCTTGACCCTTTGTCATCCAGGGAGTGTCAAAAACCACATGATGCTTCTAAGTCCTACAATTTTTGCATTTAGGTCTCTTATTTAGCTGACAGATGTTAAAACACAGACATAGCCAGATAATTCCCCAGTGACAATACAGATGCAAAAACTAAAAAGTGGAGTTGTTCCATCTTGGGGAGAAATTATACTGATGCTCAAAATTTTCCTTAGTAATAGTCCTTAAATTTTTTTTTCTTAGTAATAGTCCTTAAATTTTTTAGACTATAGGAAACTGGGTCTCCTTCCTTCTGGTTGATTCAATTTCTCCTCCATACCCCTAACAAATTGTGCAAATCTAGAGCTCAGGAGACCATGGGAATATTGGCAACAGCAATGGACTCAAGTCTCTCTTATGGCTATCAGCGCTCTGGCAGAGCAACTTTGGCCCCAAAAAGAAAAAAAAAATCAACCCAGAAATGATCTGTGATTTGAAGAGAACGTTCCCTGGTGCTCACCCACTCATTTTATGGATTAACAAGTTGAGACCCTGGTGACTTTCTTGGGGTCACAGGAGTAGCAGAAGCAGCACCAAAATCAGGTCTCCCAATTCCCAACTGAGTGTTTTCCTTTGGGTCCTGTGCATGTGCCTGAGGCTTTCCCTGGAATGTGGTGTTGGGGACAGAGACACACAGAGGAAGCTGCGGCAGGGCCTCTGTCTCTTTCCTCTCTTGGGTGCGTCTGCTCTTCGCCTCATATCAACCCAATCCTTTTGGGAGATGCTAGCCAGGAACACGGTTAGATTCTAGGCCTAAAAAAGATAGTTCAAACCCATGAATTGGTAAATTTAGAAACTAAGTCTTCAAAGGAGATGTGACTTGCTCAAGTTTCCACAGCTAGTCAGGAATTCAATGACAAATATTTATGGAGCATTTGACATGTGCCAGGCCTAGGAAAACTGCTGGGGATATTTGGGAGAATAAGACAGATGTGATTCTTACCCTGGAAGAACTTAGCAGCTCGTAATAAGACAGAAAACAAACAGGGCAAGTGGGAGAAGTTTTACAAAGAATTGCGGAGTCTCTTTGGAGAATTTGACCTAGTTTGACAGAATTAAGATCAGACTCAAGTCTTCTGTTCCCTGCCAGCATCCTACATCTTTTTAGTTCTTACTTACCTGAATATTAGTGGAGAGTTAGAAGCCAAAGAGGATAACTTTGAACTGATCTGCCTTCCTACCCTCTTTTGATATTCAGGTTAATATATATTTTAAATTTCTCTTTCATATAAGGTTGCTCTGATGCTTTTTGGATCCTTTCTATCAGTATTCTATTTTTTTTTTTATTACACTGAAGAATCTGTTTCCATTTTGGCCTCACCTTAGGCCACTGTCAGAAACTGCAGTGAAGTAGAGATAGTTCTTAGCACTCACAGAGGAGCTGAGATCCAGGACATCCTTGAGGGAGAGCTACTTCTGTGGCTCCAGAAGGAAGCCTAAATGTCCACTCCTGCATTTGTGAACTTTGCCAGTGGCCTACCTTCGCCTGAGCTACTTTTGTGTGTCCTGGTAAGAGATCTTCTTCCTCATGTTTTATTTCTTGAACTTTGGAACTTTTTAGATGATGGACACTTTTCTTGGTGGAAGGGAGTGTGCCCTACTTTTCTTTGACAGTGTTCCTTTACCTCCCAGCTCCGCTTCAGCAGTCCTTGTGTAGAGCTGCAACAGGTTTTGTGTACTGTTATGTGTTGAAAACAATTTGTGTTCCTTTTTTCATTAGGTGCATCCTGTCTTCTCTGGATTGTGGGTACTCTTGAAAGGGGGTGATTGCGCTCCCATGGACTGCCAACTAGGTAGATTGAACCACACTATTCAAAAGCAGATGGAAGACCTAAGGCTGCGCCAGAGTCCATTAGTCCAGAGCCATGTTGGAGGCAGGACACAGGACTGCAAAGCTGATTTGCTGTGTGATTTTAGGCTGAGTTCCAGTTTCCTGCTCTATGTATGTGTGTGAGAGCACAGTGGCTCCTCACCTTGGACTCTCATGGTGAAGGTCTGAAAGGATGACCTGAAGAATCTAAAGTATTAGGACTGTGTCATAGTGTCTTGCTGTCAGACCATGCTGAGTATATACAGGGCCAGGAAATGTCATTCTTTTCTTTTCTTTTTTAAGAGAGAGAGAGAATTAAATTTATTCATTTATTTTTTTCATCTGGTTTTTGGTTTTCTAATACTTAGTTGAGTATGTGGTGCTGGGATTTGAACCCAGGTCCTGTCCCTATGCATGACAAGCAAGGGTTTTAACAGCCACTGCTCCAGCCTGTTATTTGAGTTTGTTTTTGAGTTGAATCTGAGTCTCAGTCTACTACCTTCCAGTTTGGGTCCTTGTTAGAGTGAGGGTCAATGCTGTGTGATCCAGAGGACAGAGGAAATATGGCTGTGGACACCAATGAGATAGGAGATCCTCAAGAAAATAAGGTCTTGAAGAAATTTTAACTCCAGATATATAAAATAGTTGATAACACACGTGTGTACGCTAGTGTGTGTTTATGCATGTGTGCGTACGTGTAGACATTGATATATATCATAGGGGAAACCAAAACTTGGTGAAGTTTCCTTATGCTTATTTTGGGGTCTCAATCCTAATTTTTTTTGCAATTTGAATTGCAAATGGCAAGTGTGCAGCATAAGCTCTTCAGTGCTCAAGGCTGAAACCCTTAGATCAGGGATGTGAGATTTGTCCTCCAACTCTTGGTTTTGCCTTGGTTTTGCCTGAAGAGCCTTCTATGTGTCCTTGCCTTCTTCTTATTTTCCATGTTGGTGAAGACACATTAATGTCTCAGCTCAAGCCCAGCTGTGCACACTGTTGTGGAACTGCAGTGCTTGTGTTCAAGGAATCCTTAATTTACTTCATAATGGCCCCAAGGGGCCAGAGTAGGAATGATGGCAATTTTATTACAGCATATTGTTATAATTAAAAAGTTTTGTTTTTGTTTTATTATTGCTTACTGTCATTAGTTTCTTACTGTGCCTAACTGATGTTAAGCTTTTTCACAGGTATACATATACATACGGTTAGGTACTATCCATGGTATCAGACATCCACAGGGAGTCCTAAAATGTATCCCTTGCAGATCAGGGTGGTGGTGGGGACTACTGCATACTGTTTTAGTCAACTTTTTGTCACTGTGACCAAAGACCTGACAAGAAAAGTGTAAAGGAGGAAAAGTTTACTTGGGGATCATGGTTTCAGAAGTTGAGACGGTGGTTGGCCAGCTCCGTAGCTCTGGGCCCAAGATGAGGTAGAGCATCATGGCAGAATGACATGGGGGAGGAAAGCAGCTCAGGATGTGGCAGTCTGAAATCAGAGAGCGCTTGGCTCACCAAGGACAAAATATAAACCTCAAAGACACACCCCCAACGACCTACTTCCGCCAGCCATACCCCATCTGCCCACAGCTACCACCCAGTTAATCCGTAGCAGTGGATTAATCCGATCAGGTTAGACCTTTCACAATCCAGTTACTTCACCCCTGAAAATTCTTGCATTGTGTCACTCAAGCACTTTTGTCACCTCACTTAAGTCATAATTATACACTAAGCAAAAAGTGGGACCAGACTCAGGAAGTCCTGAGAAGGGAATGCTTATCTCCTCCATGTGAATAAGACTTTGAAGTGAAACCAAGGCTGGGTGTCCTCACATCTTAGCCTGATGTCATTTCTCCACAGCAGAGTGAATAACCACCACATTTTATAAGCATTTAAAAGACCAAAGACAGTGAACCAGTGTAATAATGTACCCCAGAATAGAGAAGTCAGGGTTTTGAAGAGATTTTTATTCATCCACGTTCATAGTGGCATTATTCACAATAACTAAGAATTGGAAGCATTCTTGGTGAATGGTTAAACAAAATATGGTGTATGCTCATGATGGACTAGCATTTGGCCTTAAAAAGGAAGGAAATTTTGACTTATGTTACCATATGATAGAATCTTGAGGACATTAGGCCAAGAGAATAAACCAGACAGAAAAAGACAAATACTATATCATCCTACTTGCATGAGTTGCCCAGAGTAGTCAAATTCATAGAGACAGGAAGTAGAAGGGTGGTTGCCAGGGGCTGGGGGACGAATTGGGAGTTATCATTTAATGGATATAGAACTTCAGCTTTGCAAGATGGAAAGAGTTTTGGAAATTGGTTGCACAACAGTGTAAAGGTTCTTAATACTGTATGGAATTGTATACTTAAAAATGGTTAGGATGGCACATTTTAGGTAACCACAACTAAAATACCCCAACACACACACTAATTCCCAGGTTGTACCATGGACCAATTAAATCAGAATCTGGGTGGGTGGACAGGAATCTGTATTTTTTTTTTCAATTTTCCCAGGTTAAACCTAGGTGGAAAACCAATGGGCCAGAGGCAGGTAATAAAATCTTGTGGTGGCTGCTATAGTCCATGTGTGATATGAAAGAATGGTGTCACAGGGGAGAAAAAACATTAGATGGTTGGAAGAGAGAAAAGTCCAGGTTCAGTGATAGATGAGATGTGGAGAAGACAAAGACTAGTTCCCAATATCTTAGGCTACACTGTGGATTTGTGGGAAAAGTGAATTTGATGGGGAGGTATTTAGGTATTTAGGTATTTAGGCAGGGTTTTGGGAGTGGTGATTGATTTGATGGTAATGTGCTCAGGTAGAAATTTCTTAGAGACAGCTGCAGATTTTCTTACTTAAAATTATTACTCTCCTTCTCCCATAGGAGTCCAAGTTTCATTTTACCTGAAAAATGAACTCTAAAAATTTTGTTCATTTATTTGTTAATATTATTTTTAAATATTTATTTGACAAAGATCATATATATTCCAGGTGCAAGATGATTTGATATACGTATTTGTGAAATGATGACCACAATGAACAGGCAGTTTATTATCACCAATGCTGTACATTAGACCTCTAGAGCTTGTAGTTATTCATCTTATAATGGAAAGTTTGTACCCTTGGTCAACATTTCCCTATTTCCCTTACTCCCCAGTCCCTGGAACTACTGTTTTACTTTCTGTTTCTACGAGTTGGACATTTTAGATTTCATATATAAGTGCATAAAGTATTTATCTGGCTTATTTCTACTTAATGTCCTCCAGGTTCATCCTCGTTGTCACAAATGACAGGATTTCTTTTTTTTTTTTTATGGTGCACACATTCACACACACAGACACATCACCTTTCTTTATGTGTTCATCTCTTGATGTGTTTAGGCTGTTTCCATATCTTGGGAGTGATGAATAATGTCATGAACATGGGGGTGCAGATATTTCTTTGAGATAGTAATTTAATTTCCAAATTTGTATCCGAAAAATAAATAAATGACAGGGCAAAGGAAGAAAAATTGTCTTCAGGAGATAAGAGTATACTTAGTTTCAGAGCTCCTTGGGGAGCTTTCCGTTACTGTCTTACACTACCTCTGAATGTTCTACAGGCTTTTTTCCCTCGGGGTCCCATTGAAATAAGTTTGCCCTATTCTTTCTCCCTTTCTAGAATGCTTGTATTGAACAAATTCATACTAAGGCAGTAGAAACCTCTCAGATTATGTCTTCTAATAGCATTTACATTTTTTAAGGAGAGAGGGACAGTGAGAGACACACACATACACATACACACAAACACACACAGAGAGAAATAACTTTACTTAATTTCTCATCTGGTTTTCATTGCTCTAACACTTAGTTGTATATGTAGTGCTGGGGTTTGAACTTGGGTCCTCCTGCATGCCAGACAAGCACCGTAACCGCTACAGCCCCAGCATTCACATTCTTAAACAGAAAGAAGAGAGCAATACTTAATTCATGTAAAGGAATAAAACTCAATGATGATATTTTTAGAAGGAGAAATTTTGATTAATGATGCCATTTTCAGTTATCTGGAAAGCAACTCTGTAAATGGCACTGCTTAGATATTCAGACCTGGGTAGGTGAGTGGGGAATTCACTGGTACTCATGGACCAGAAAGGTCAAATGGATGGAGGTTGCCAAGTCACATTTGTGGTCTAGCCATTCAGACAATGGGGGGAAAATCAATGTGATACTAAATATACCATCTTACTATGTCACTTATTCATGTTTTCTGAGCAGAGCAAGGTCATGGTTCTCTACTTTACCCTACAGTTTGGTAGGCCAATGATTTAAGGACAATCTCAGAAACTCCCTCAAATGTACTTTCAAATGCCTTCATCATAGTGGCCTCAATTGCATGTTATGACTTCAGCCTATTGCTGTGTTTATTTTGGACAGTTTAGATAGGAAAGCCCAGGTCACTCCTGGGAAGGAGGATAAGATGAAAGTGTCAGACAAAGTTGTTAAAAAATCAGGTAGGGTGATTGCACTTTTATCTAAGTCAGTGTCTGGCATGACCAGGGACTGAGCAGATACTGTTCAATGAATGAAGGCAGAGTAGAAGCAGCTTCTGGATGATTAGCTTTATGGTTGTCATTTTGTTGTACTATGTGTAGATGGTATGATGAAGAAAAACCAAAGGGACCTGGATCCAAGTCCCAGTTTTTTGACTTGGTAAATCTGTGACATTGGACCAGACACTTTGACTTCTTTGGAGCTGATTTCTCACTTGCAGAGCACAAACTGTAAAGCAGCCCTTCTTGTGTATGTGGCTGTCATTTGCATTAAATGAGAAATGGACATAAACCTGACCAAAGACCCTAAGGTGCTCTACAAGTGTAACTTGTAGAGGCACTGACTCTGGGGAGGATTGGGTGAATTACTGTGTATTGATTAAGACATGCATCTTGCTGGGTAAAAACTGAAAGTAAAACTCATACACTTAAGATGTGAAAATAAAGTCAGCAAGTGTGTTACACTAATCTCAAGAATAGTTATTAATGTCAGGTAGAAAAGAAAACATCAAAATAGCGAGATGTGTGAAGAGGTCAGAGCACCTGAGGGCTCTGACCTCCTGAAGTCTAACACTTTTACAGTTCTCCCAGGAAATTCATATCAGGGTTAAAACCTATCATCGTCTGTGAACAAATGCTGGGTAATTGCTATGGGCCAGCCAGGTATCAGGAGTATGCTTCTACTGCTAATCACTTTATTTGACCAATGGCTGGTATTCTTCCCAGTATATGTGTGTGTGATTAATTAACAAATTTAATTAGCTGGCAAACTGTAAATACTTATTTATATAATAAATACCTTTGAGGGGATGTAATAATAACTGTAATGTGTACAGGATAATCAAGAGCTGCATACATACTTTTCTATCTTGAGTCCTAGTCCTAAATATATTTTTTTCTTTTAACTTGTATAAACTTTAATACCTTTTTGTATTTTTTCTGAAACCAGCTAACCTCTAAAGTAGATGAAATTTTGTAGATTACTGGCCTCTTATACCCTTTTTTTTTTGGTTTCACATTACTTTGTTTTTTTGGTTTTTCTTTATGTCTTATTCTGATTTTATATTTTAAAACCTTTTTAATGGCTCACTATAATTATACAGAATAGTGGGATTCATCGTTACATATTTGTACGTACACACAATATGACAATATAACTTGGTCAATTTTGTTCCCCAGGACCTCCCTTCTGCCTCCCTTCCTTTGGTCCCCTTCTTCTACTTTAAATATATTTCTTAGTAGCCATTTGACATAAATTTTATATTAACTAGATGAATAAAGTTTTAGTTGCTATATTCTCCTCAGAAGAAACATGATCTTGTTACAGCATAGAAACTGAGCCAACCTCTTATTTGTCTGGCTGAAATGAATTATGATTAAATATTTTAGAGTGGTTTACAAAGTTTGTCTTCTCTATGGCATATTACAGGATTTGTTTTTCTGTTGACTCTAATTTTGGAAAAAGTGACAAAGACCCTTGCACTTTTTGATTATGTTCATTTCCCCGCTCCAAAACACAGCTAAAACTTCATTCATCATGGTAAGAATTATAAAGGGCAACTGACCTCCTCTGTTTTTAAACCACTACATCCTTGTGCAGTCATTTTCTTTGTTATAATTTCCCAGTGCCATAATCTGGGCAAAGGTAATGATAAACCCTAGATACACTTCAAGAAAGAATGAGTAGACATACTAATGCTGATATATGTATATTACATGTATCTGCTGCATATGAACTAAAAAAAAAAAAAAGAAGAAAGAAAAGAAACCAAAAAACTAAATAGGAAAATCTTGCTCATCGCGGTAGAAAAACAGGGTGGAGATTACAACTTGGGGACTTTGTGATATTTTTGTCTGTGTGCAGTTTGTCAAAAAGCAATTTATCTAAAGCTGGAAAAGGATATGGTTTAGCTGACTAAACCGTGCAGTGATACAAGCGATACGTAATGATAAAAATGCTTAGGGGAATTTTCGGGGTGCTCAAGTTAAGTGTACAGTGCTGTGTGGGTGTAAAGAGCAGACTTCTCTCTGCCTCTTTTCTTTGGCACAGCCTTCAAGACTGTGAAAGTTGCTGACATTTTATACCACATGCTGGACCGTTAAATCACAATTTATGTGGTCACTTGTAAATAGGCCTGGCGGTGGAGGGCAAGCTTGTTTGCGCACACTTCGACATGCTTATCTGTCGTGTGCCTCTCTTTTAAATAGTACTGACTACTTTTGGTTTGGAATCCATGGCTCTCTAATCTGAGAGAAATTCTGGTGAGAATTCTGGAACTGATTTATTTTCATAGGTGCTCCCTGAGTGGGGGCAGGGGTGGGGGGAGTTTGAAGGGTAATTCAGAAAAAACGAGTTTCCCAATCCTTGAACCCAAATTCTCTTTCTAACCAGTTTGTTACAATGCTGGAAGTTCTGACATGAGGGAGTTCTTCCTCCTTAGCACCAGGATTTGGAAGTCCCTAGGATTTTTTTTTTTTTTTTTTTTGGTGGGCAAGTTATTGAAACTCATTTGCAGTCTCCTTGTGGGCTGAATGAGGTTCCAGATATCAAGGATGGTTTTTGGTGCAGATCAAATGAGACAATGCAAGTGAAATACTTGATATAGTGTTCAGTAGTGATAGATGCTACAAATTTTCTTTTTGTCTGGAGGAAGAAGAGGAGGAATCGGTCACTAATATGATGGAGAATTTGTTTCCCTTTCCAGTGGCACCCTGGGAGTATTATAGAATTGATGCTAAAGGGAAGGTTTTGTCATTCATTGCTTAAGAGGGCTTATTGGAGTGGATCAGGAAGAGAAGCCCCAAGTGAGATGTACAAGTGGGTGTGTTGGGGACTACCTACTAATGCATTTCATTTGTGAGGTGCTTCAACATTTCAAAGCACTAAGTCATCTTCCCAATGACTGGGTGAACTTGGCAGGGTAGGTGTGCCTTTCCTGCAGGTGAGGACATAGGAGTGCTGATGGTAAAGGAAACTCACCTTGTGTTGCAAACAAGTTGGTGGGAAATCGGGGTTAGGATTCATGCATCGACTGAGCACATCTATTCGGTGATATTCTCAGAGTCAGATGATCTCATCTGCAGTCTTGTGTTCAGTCCTTGGTTTTCTATTGCTGAACCTAATTTTGGCATCCTGCAAAGTAGCAGGGATGAGAAGTATAGACTCATGATTCAAAGGATCCATTTCAACTAAAGATGGTTGGAGTTACACTACCTGAGTCAGGTGTGTTTTCACTTCATGGTTATGGTTGGAGGTTTCTTCCTGAACCTGGGCCAGGCAGAATCACTAACCAGGAAGGTCAGATTCCAGGCCTGAGTCCTTTCCACTTCCATCTGTGCACTATATTTCAGAGCTACGTGATGACACTAATGAAAAGGAGACAGCAAGTAAAGTCAAGAAATACCAGGAAAGTGTGGTACCTTTTCCCTGATTTCCCTCTTCTCTGCATTTTCTATTCATTTTGTTGATATAAAAGAATTCCAGAAGATCAGAGATGGATTCTATAGTTGTTAAGCCTTTGTGCTATGGTTTTAACCTTAAAACCCTTGGGGATATTGGATTTCTAATATTTTTGGGTAGTTGCAAAATTTTATTTTAGGTAGAAAAGGGTTAACTTAGGGACGATGCAATTCCCAAATCATCAGTGTGTAAATCATCTAACTATATGTGAAAAATCCAATAACTTTAAAGGTAATTCTTTGGACAGTAAAATTTCTGGTTTTGGCCAGAAATGAGGATCTGGACCATTCTTTATGTATAGAGAATTCTCTGGTAGGCAAACTTAGATTCATGTCAGTTATTGTAGATTTATATAGTATATTTATGGTTTATTTAGCTCTGCTTTTTTATATAAAGAAGAGTGAAAGTGGTTTAGGCAAGTATATGAAGACTAAAACAGATGAGCTCAGGACAAAAACTAAAAAGAAGAAAGGCAGAAGGAGAAGAAGAAAGAGCAGCAGTTGAAAATTTCTGGCTGAGAAGGTCCAGAGAAGGTCCTGAGCTTCCTTGTGGACTGAGGGAAGATGGAACCAGGGTGAGTTAGATAGCCTTCATTGTTCTGTCCAGTAGCAGATTGCCTGTTTTATTCATTCATTCATTTTGAAGAAGGTTATTTGATCTTTCTTGTATTACCATGTCACTATGCTGAACGCTAGAAATATAACAGTGGCTATGATCCAGAAATCCTTCTTGACACAGAGCTTATAGTTTTCTTGGGAAGACTGTAGAAAAATTATTACTATGCACTAATTTCTACAAGATGTGCAGAGTGGCATGGGAGCCTCTAAAATCTGAAGATCAGGGAGATTTCTATTATGCAATGGAACTTTTTAAACAACCTTGTCTTCCCGGTAACATAGATAGTTATGGGATTTCAAAAGAAGGTTTCAATTTATTGTCACATGACTTTAAAATTAATGAATGTTTGCATAAAACCAGAGAAATTTGTTTTGAAAAATATATGTTACATGGTAAGTATGTCTGCTGAGCTAAAGAGGGAGTTCTGGATTTTTTAGTACAGAGAAGTTCTCTGAGACGGAGAAGGGGTAGTGTAGTTAAGAACATGGGCTAAGGTCAAGTTCTGATTCTTGCACTTACTGACCACATGAAGTTGGGTAGGCTGTGTAACCTCTGCTGCCTCTGTTTCTCCTTCTGTAATGTGGGATGGTAGTATTTATTTTGCAGAATGGTTATGAGGTCTCTGCACACACACCTAAAGTCCTCCGCCAACTGCCTGGCACATGGCAAGGGTTCAATAAATGTTACCTATTCCTAACTTTAGTGGAGAAAACATGGGATTTCAATAGTTAAGAGCAAGTATTTTCATTCATTATAATATTTGAATTGGAATCTACAAGATGACACGTGTTTTAAGAGGAAGTAGGATGAACAAGGACAATTAATTGGTTTTAGCTTTTTAATCTGAAGAACTAATGGGGCCAATATCAAGGGAGGAAAAAGGATTGTGTAGCTAACATCTACCCAGTTCTGGTAGTTTTCATCATGTCAGAGAATTCAGAGAAGTCCGGGGTTCTACACAGAGATGGTTCTCAGGAGAGGCGGGACTTACTGGGTGTAGGGAGGCAGTGCTTGTGGTAGTTATGAGCAGGGACTTGTGAGCCAGTCCGAGCTTCATCTATAGTGCTAGGTAGCAGTGTCACAAGTTGCCTGACCTTTCTGTACTACAATTTGCTCATCTGTGAAAAGAGAACAGTAAGAGCTTCTATCTCGCTGGATTGTTGCAAGAATTAAATGAAATAAGAAAGTGCCGAAAATAGTGACGCCCTGTGGCTCTTAGTAAAATTAGCTATTATTTATTTTACTAGTGTATAAATTTCTTAAGAGTGTGCTAGTTTCTTTTTCTTTTCTTTTTTTCTCTTTCCTTTTTAACACATGAATCTCCAGCACCTGAAAAGAACCTCAATAAATACTTGTTGAAAAAATATGTAAAAGCTCTTTCAGTCAAATAAA